>PVKC010021720.1:0-18024 GCA_004027635.1 Crocidura indochinensis
GCTCTTCCGATCTTTTTTCCATTTCTTCCAGGTTCTCATGTTTAGTAGCATAAAGTTTCTCAAAGTAGTCTCTGATTACCCTTTGGATCTCTGCAATATCTGGCATGATCTCCCCCTTTTCATTTCTAATACGGGTTATCAGATTTCTCTCTTTCTTTGTGAGTTTTGCCAATGGTCTATTAATCTTGTTTATTTTTTCAAAGATCCAACTTCTGCTTTTGTTGATCTTTCGGATTGTTTTTTTGGTTTTCAACTTCATTGAGTTCTGCTTTCAGATTTGTTATTTCCTTCCATCCCCCTACTTTTGGTTCCTTTTGTTGGTCATTTTCTAATTTTGGAGCTGCGACATTAAGTTATTCAGGTGTGTCTCTTCTTCCTTCCTTATGTGTGCTTGTAGAGCTATAAATTTTCCTCTCAGGACTGCTTTTGCTGTGTCCCATAGATAGTGGGGGTTTGTGTCTTCATTGTAATATTTTTCCAGGAAGTTTTTTATTCTCTTTTTGATTTCATCTCGGACCCACTGGTTGTTCAGTAGCAGGGTATTTAATTTCCAATTGCTAAAGTTTTTCTTCTGTGTGGCTTTGTAGTTCACATCTAATTTCAGAGCCTGTGGTCAGCAATGGTAGCCTGCACGATTTCTATCCTGTTGAGTATGGAGGTATGTTTTATGTGTCAGCATGTAGTCTATCCTGGAGAATGACCCATGTACATTGGAGAAGAATGTGTATCCAGGTTTTTTGCGATGGAGTGTCCTATATATATCTACTAGTCCTCTTTCTTCCATTACTCTTTCAGGACTAGTATGTTTTTGTTGGGTTTCAGTCTAGTTGACCTATCAAGTGTTGATATGGCCGTGTTGAGGTCTCCCATAATTATTGTGTTATCATTGATATCTTCTTTCAGATTTGTCAGTAACTGTATTAGATAATTTGTTAGTCTCTCATTGGGTGCATATATGTTTAATAGTCTGATTTTTTTCTGTTGCACATATCCCTTGATTAGAACATAGTGTCCATCTTTGTCCCTTAGTACTGTTCTGACTTTAAAGTTGGTGTCATCAGATATCAATATGGCCACCCCAGCTTTTTTGAGGGTGTTGTTTGCTTAGATGATTTTCCTCCCTTCTTTGATTTTGAGTCTATGTTTGCTCTGACTAATCAGATGTGTTTCATGTAGGCAGCAGAAGGTTGTATTCCTCTTTTTGACCCATTTTTCCACTCTGTGTCTTTTAATTGGTGTATTTAGTCCATTGACATTGAGGGAGATGATTGTCATAGGATTTAATGCCTTGTTTGTAGATAAGTTTGCTGTGTTTGTTGGTCTCTCTTGTCTTAGAGTAGACCTGTAAGTTTTTCCTTAAGGCTGGTTTATCATCTTTGAAGTTTCTGAGCTGTTGTTTATCCACGAAGCTATGTATTCTTCCTTTAAACCTGAACGTGAGTCGGGCTGGGTCATATTCTCGGTGAGGCATTCATTTCATTTAGTCTCGTCACAATATTCCACCACTGTCTTCTGGTCTTGAGAGTTTCTTGTGACATGTCTGCTGTAAGTCTTAGGGATGCTCCTTTGAATGTAATTTCTCTTTTTGATCTTGCTGCTTTCAGTATTCCATCTCTATCTATGGGATTTGTCATTGTAATGAGGATGTGTCTGGTGGTGTTTTTCTTTGGGTACTCGTTGGACCTGCATGATTTGATTGCATGCAGTCTTTAACTCTAGGAGTATCTCTTTGATTTTGTTTTTGACATTTGATTCTTCCTGGAGATCTACTACCTGGGTCTCTGGAACTCCAATGATTCCTATGTTGTTTCTGTTGAGTTTCTCAGAGTTCTATTTTCATCTGTTCACATTTCATGAGTACTTTTTTCCATTGCTTGATCATTTGTCTTAAGGTTCTTTTCCAATTTCTTCTGCTGTGTTGTGATTTTCTGCATTTCATCTTCCAGCACTCTGATTCTCTCCTCAGCTGCTGAGACATTTTTGGCGAGGCCATCAACTGAGTTTTTCAGTTCAGCAACAGTGTTTTTCAGATCTGTTATTTTTGTTTGGAGATTTCTGATTACTTTCTTTGTGTTCTGTTCACATCGATCTATGCTTTCTTTGAGTTCTATAAACATCTTCCATATTGCTATTCTAAACTCCTTATCCAAGAGGTTTATCAGATCGTTGGGATTTTTTATGTCATTCGAGCTATCGTCTTCATTCTCTGTGCATGATCTTTGCCAGCGAGGTTTCCCTTTGTAACGCTTGTAGCGTGATTTTTTTCTGTGTGTTGTGGTGGGGTTCATTGGTTAGAAAGAGTGCATGGCCGCCAAGTGAAGCGAAGTAGCCACACTCTTCTGTGGCCTGTAGATGACAAGGTTTTTTTGGGGGGGTTGCGGGTGCACTTCCTAGGACTCTGAGGAGAGCTTCAAGTATTCAGGATAGACAGACAAGCAAAGCAAAGAGTTCCCTTCTAGACCTCAGGGTCATCCAAGGCACAGCATGAGGGCAGAGACAGCCAAGAACTCTCTGTAGCAGGGAGGATTGCAGGGAGGAATGCTGATGAAATACAGTCTCAGGTGACTGGAAATACCATGGCCCAAGATGGCTTCTGCGCCCTTCTGACTCCTGGCAGAAACCAGCAGGAATCAGTGTCTGTACATCCCAATCCACCTCTGAAGCAGGCCTTGTTGCAATTCTTAAGAATGTATTTTTTTTCTTTTTGATCTTGCTGCTTTCAGAAGTCTGTCTCTTATATGTGATATTAATCTTTGTGACTAACATGTGCTTTGGGCTTACTTTGTTAATCTTAGCTGGTAGTATTTGGGCATTGAGGATGGAGTTGCATATACACTTTTAGTTCTGGGTACTTTTCAACAATGATGTCTTTGACTGATAATGTTCATGAAGATTTTCTTCCGGGATCTCTGGGATGTCAATGATTTTTATGTTGTTTTAATGAGTTTATATCAGAGTTCTATTGTCATATGTTCACTTTATTTGAGGATATTTCCCAAATACTAAATCATTTTTAAGACTGTTTTCTAGCTTTTTCTGTTTATGGAGGTGTTATGCAGTTCTTCTTCTAGCTCACTGATTGTGTCCACAGCTGCTGTTATTCTTCTGGTGAGACTTCTAGGTGAATGTTTTATATTACCTACTAAGTTGGTCAGTCCTGCCATTTCAGTTTGAAATATTTTCGTTTCTACTTTCATATGTACTTGAATCTTAGTTGTGATTTGTTCAGTTCATTCAATGCTTTCTTTGTATTCTTTGAGCATCTTCCACATTTCTTTTCTAATGTCCTTATGGGAGAGGCTACATAGTTGTCTGGCAGAAGTTGGTTTTTCATAGCTACCATCTTCATTCTCAAATTATAACAGTGTTCTCTGTGTTTCCCTATTGTCACCATTGTAGATGATGTTCTTTTTTAATCATCTTGTACTGGGGTTCGTTGACTAGATAAAATGTGCATGCAGCCATGAAGTGTAGCAGAGTGTATGCTCTGTGTCTCTTTGTGCTGCCTCCTATTGCAACGGCAAGGACATGCTCTGTATTGGCAAGGGACTTCCCCTCAATGCATCACATCATGCATGTATGGCAGTTCTCAGTCTAATTTCTTAATTCTATTTGCTTGTTTTATTTAAAAATCTCTGGTTTGAAAAAATTACTTATATTTTAGTTTTAGGCGTATAATATTTCAAACAATTTCACCACAAGTGTCAAATCCAAACACCAATGCTCTCATATGCCAGCACCCAATCCACGCCCAACCAATTAAAGATTCATGTTTTCAATTTAATTTTTATATATTCAATGTTGTAGAGTCTGTGCTTTGG
Source organism: Crocidura indochinensis (assembly GCA_004027635.1). Taxonomy (NCBI): domain Eukaryota; kingdom Metazoa; phylum Chordata; class Mammalia; order Eulipotyphla; family Soricidae; genus Crocidura; species Crocidura indochinensis. The sequence goes on from PVKC010021720.1 coordinate 3,822, forward strand.
CTATATAACTATATATACCACTCACTCGTCCAGCTCCCAATATAAACAACACTCTGACCTTTGTTCGCCTTTTAATTTCCATCTTTCTCATAGTCTTCCTTCTAGCCTTGAATTCCTTCATTCTGTTTTTTTCTTCTTTAGGCTATGGGGTCAAGGGTGATATTGGCATCCAAATTTTATTATATTATGTTCCCTAATACAACTTTTTATACCACAGGTAAGTGAGATCATAATTTGCAGTGTTTCTTCTTTTGGCTTACTTTGTTTATTGAAACATCTTTTAGTTTCAACAAAGCTGTAGCAAACTGCATGATTTTATTATTTCTTGCTTCTGCATAGTAATAATTGTTTATATGTACTATCTCTTAATAATCCTGTCCTTGGGCACTGCTGTTTTGTCTAAATCTTAGCTAATGCAGTAATGAGTTATGTTTGCACAAGTCTTTTTAAATGAATGTTTTTATTTCCTGGGAGTAGATACCCAGATGTAGAGTCAAGTGGTCATATAGCAGCTTAGTTATAAGTTTACTGAGCATGCTCCATACCATTCTCCACAGGAATTCAACTACGCTACATTTCCTGCAGTAGACAGAAATTTTAATTTTCACCACATTCCCACCAGCATATGTTGTTTCTAGTGTTTTTATATCTGCCATTCTTACAGGCACATATTTTGATTTAGATTTCCCTAATGAAAATTGATGCTGAATACTTTTTAATTTGCTTATTGGGAATCTGATTTTCTTCCTTCTATGAGCTATTTGTTCATTTCATCAAATTTTTGGACAAGATTTTTAATTTCTTTTTCTTAATCTTTGTTATTACTTTAAGTATCCTGCATATTACTGAATGTTGGATGCGAATATTTTTCCAATTTAGTTATTTGTCTTTCGGTTTTAGCCCGTGGTTCTACTGCCATGCAGAAACATTTTAATTTGTTTTTTTTTTATTTCCTTTTTTCCTTTTTATTTATTTGTTTCTTTTTTAAGGCAGATGCTTTGAGGTTCAAATCTTGGAGCTTTCTTCCAATGTTTTTCTCCATGTACTTTTGAATTTCTGGTCATCTCTCTAGGCTCATGATACACTTTTAATTGACATTATATCCAATTTGAATTGACTTTTCTGTAAATTCTGATATAGGGACTGAATTTTAATTTTTTACATGTTTTCCTAGCTTCATTTGTTGGAGAGGTAATCCTTACTCCATTTAATGTTCTTATCTCCTTTAATAATCAGTTGTCCATTTGGGGTTATCCTTGGGCCCCTGTGAGGTGGGTGCCTGGGAGAAGTTTAAAGGGGACCCCAGGTTTTTCCCAACCCCCACTGAAGAAGAGGGGTGGAGGTGGGAACAGACTGGTAAACTTCTGACTTCCAGCACAATTAAGGAACTAAATTCCTCTTCTGGGAACGGAAGCCTTTGACAGCATGGGGAATAGCAAGGCCCCAGACAAATGCCCTTTTACCAATCTTAAGGAAGACTGCAAGGTTCAGCCTTCCCCCAACAGCCTTCTCTCTCCTTCCTTCCAACTCCAGGGCTATCTGTGGGCCCCTGCCCAGGGGGCCAGACAGGTGGATGTTGGGGAGAATTTTAAAGGGGACCCCAGGTTTCCACAGCCTTAACCCTGAACAAGAGGGGCTGTATTGGGGAAGTCGCTGGCAACTTTCCTTCCCACCAGTGCCCATTCTCATACTGCTCAAGGGCACAAGGAAAAGTTTAGATAGTTTAATAGGATATCATTGGGTTTGATCTATGTTCATAATATGCAGAATGTCTATGTTGCATACTTTACTTCCCCCATTGACTCATCACCTTACAGGCTTTTTTCTAGTCCTTTACTCTCACCCCCACAGCCTATTATTCCACATTTAACCATTTTTACCCTCAGTTCTTGGGCCCTCATGAAGCAGATCATCATCCTCACTCAAACTAGCTCCAAAAGTGAAAAAATAGACTCTCAGCCTGAGAAAAAACCAATATTCTGTTCCTATTAGTCTACTCTCAGTGGCCTCCTATCCTCCATCTTTCTTCACACTGTACCCCACTCAAAGACATTTCCTAATATGGGACTGCTGTACAGACTCCAGATGGCCAAAGCACAAAGTGGTGTCCCAGATTTAACACTGTCCCCCAACTATTTCTAAAGACATACAAGGGACATGTGCATCTCCTTTGTATATCTTAGATGCGTATCCTTAACAACTTTCACTCTTTCTGAATATTCTTTTATATAGTGACAATTTTGCCCACTGTTTTTTTTTTTTTTTTTTGGTATCTGTTCAATAAGGAATTCTGGTAGATGAGTCTCTCTGTTTAGAATTCATGTTAGAACTATGTTATGGGGAATGTTATACTTGTTCCCTCAGCCCCCAGATGCACCAATAATACCTTGTGGCATTGTTCTTCTTTTGCATAGGCACATTAAAATTGGAAAATATTACATATGCCAACAAGTTCTTATTTAATAGAGATGAAAACACAAATATTGTAATCAGTTGGACCTTATACCCTGAACATTGGCATAATGACTTGGCTCAGGCCTCAGAAAAATGGGTATTGCCCACAAACCCCTGAACCTTGGTTACCATCTATGGAAACAACCACAGTAGTCTATAACATTACCAGGATACAAATCTTTACCAGAGAAGACCTTAACACTGTTCTGGCATTGACTTACTCCAAAGAGTACTCTCATAACACCTAGATGACTTAGCAACAGCAACAACGTGGTTGCAAGGCAGATTTCTCTACATCTAATGGTGAGGTGAAACTAGAGGATGCTCTACATCAGCCTGACTTCAATGAAGGAAATGTACAGAAACCAGAATCTTTAACTACAAAAACCTGACACCAATGACAACTATGTGTGAAAAAGTTTCATTGGGACCACAGAGAATGACTCAGGGATTGGGCAGCCTGGTATGCCTGAGCCCAGAGTTGGTCTTATGCCAGAAAACTTCAGGGGTGAAGTATCATTGTATTTAGGCCAAGGCTTTTCCCCCCCCTTTTTCCCCATGTTTTTCTGGGCCTATGCAAACAACGGTGATTGCCAATCACACTGTTACTACTATATTTTTTAACACTTATCCTTTATGAAAGAAAAAAACCCAGCTTACTAAACTTAAAAAAAATCTAACTATAGTAAGATGCCTGTCTTGAATACAGGCAGGGTGTGGGACGGAGAGAGGGCATTGGTGGTAGAAATGTTGCACTGGTGTAGGGGGGTGTTCTGTTTATGACTGAAATCCAACTACCATCATGTTTGTAATTATGGTGCTTAAATAAAGAATTTATGTTAAAAATAATCAGTTGTTCATAAACATGTGGTTTTTTGTTTGGTATCTGGTTCTGACACATTGATCATAGAATCTATCTTAATTTGAGGACCAGGAAGTTTTAATTATAATAGTTTTATAATATAGTGTCAAGTTAGTTAATGAAATACTACCACATCATTTCTTATTTTTCAATATAGCTTTGGCTATTTGTGGTATCTGTTGATATGATAAAAACTGCATTATTGACTTTCTCAGTAATTGAAAAATTAATAATCCCATCTGAATTTGAATTGGATTTCATTGAATCTACATAAAACTTAGGTAGGATAACCAAATCTACCTAATGTGGACTGTTACATGAAACCAGACTTATCTCCAAAAATACCCCCAAAGCAAGAACTCTGCCCAAGACTTCCCTGCTGCAAAACTCAAGAAATTCAGGGTGTGGGATGAAAAGGTACCCGGGAACCCACATACCACAAGGAAATCCCAAAAGACAATGTGGAAACTTATCCTCCCATCATAAGTATAAGACCTGTATTGCACTACCTATCTACCTGCTTTTTCCCAAATGTAAGATAGTGTATATATAGAATCATTTTGTCCCTTTAATTACTTTGTTATTTCATTTTTTTAAATCCTTATTCCTCAGGTATATATATATATATTTATATATATATACTACATATATTTTACTTCTATTTTTACATATTTTTACATATATTTTTACTTCTATTTTTATCTTTCTTGGGTGTGGGACCTGTTTCTGTTTTCTTTTTTTTCCACCCCCAAATGCACAAGCAATATAACGTAGCACCACTTCCCCCTGCAAAGACACACTAAATAAAGGGGAAACCTTATATATTAAAAAGAGCTCTTATCTACTAGGGATAAGAACTCATACTTGTTTACAATACAGGGACATCTCCCACCTTGAAAATATGTCACGTGGACTCAACTTGGGCCCCAGTTGATTAGACACCATCTGTCGAGCCCTGAACCCTGGATCCCAGGCATAGAAATGACACAGTTCTTCATGACAGCTACAGGAAACAAATCCCATCCAGGACATCCTTAATGCTGCTCGGACACAACAAGTGCCAGCTCTAATACGATATCCTGACGAGGAAAATGGGAACAACTTGACCTAAGAACAAGTTATCCTACCTCTCTAGCTGGCAATAAGACTTTTCACCCCTTGGTCCATCCAAAAGCCAAGATGGCCTTTTACAGATGACTAGCCAATAGAACCACAACTGGACTGTATGTATCCTGTGACCAATAAAAAAGCCCTAGTCTAGGATTCGAGCTAAGACCTGCACAACAACCATGATCTCCAGTTCCAAACATCCATCTGAGACAATTGCAATGGAGTGTGTCTTCTGGAACCATAATGAAAGACTAGCCTGGGCTCCACCCTAGGATCAGCGCAAAGACCAAGACCACTAATCACAGAAGACTGATTAAAATGACATGGAGGGAACGGAACTTCTAAAACCACAAAGAAAGGCTTCATCATAAGCACCAAGGGGAGAGTAAATGAACTTGTACGGAGTCTATAGTTGATCCCATGACAATATACTCCAAGGGTGGAGAAAACCCTTTATCTTGTAGGCCAAGGAAATTCCTTTACGAATGACCCCAATATTTAGCAAAAAGCACAAAGCAACGTTTTCTGTATTTATCTATCTACTATTTGCCAATTTCTTTGTTTTGGTGTGATTAATGAAGTTATTGTCTTCATTCATATTTTTTTTTCTTTTCTCTCAGCCACGATTTTTTTTTTATCTCAAGACCATGGATTTTATGTGGTGCTTATCTTTATTGTTGGAGTGCTCAGTGGTTATTTTATTTGACACTTCTTTTTGCACTGTTTAGGTGTTTCACCTTCTTTTTCCCCTTTGTCTTGATGATGAGCGCCTCTAGAAGGACTCCGCCCATTTTTGGCGTATTTGATTTTTACCCCAGTTCACTTCTTCAAACAAAACCGCATAACTAGAAATATCTACTCCCGCCTCCCAGTTAGAGGGGGATATAAGGGAAGTACCAAGACCAAACAAGTATAAAACCACTAAGCTGTAAGCTAGGCACAGAGGAGACCATCTATTCTAGCAGCCCCAAGGGAGAGGGAGGTGGATATGGGTGGTAGGATGGGAATGGAGGTGGAAGGAGGACAATTTGATATGGGAATCCCCCTGATTTTATGTTAATATGTACCTAAAATATTATTGCCAACAATATACAAAAAAATAAAGAAATACTATTTTTAAAAAAAAAAAAAAAGAAAGCGCATGGCGCATAGTGAAGCGGAGCCAAAGTGAAAAAAAAAAAACTTAGGTAGGATACAGTCATTTTAACAATAGAATAGATTTTTTTCCAATCCATGAGTATGTAATGTTTCCACTTCCTAAGGTCTTACAAATATAAATTAACCAGATAGGGGCCTGGGAGATAGCATGGAGGTAAGACATTTACTTTCATGCAAAAGGTCATCGGTTCAAATCCCGGCACCCCATATGGTCCCCTGTGCCTGCTAGGAGCAATTTCTGAGCATGGAGCCAGGAGTAACCTGAGCACTGCTGGGTGTGACCCAAAAACCATAAAAAATTAATTAATTAATTAACCAGATAAAGAAGACAGAAAAACGTACAACATGTGGAAGTTGAACAAAGGAAATCACAGGGGAAATCACATAATAAATTAACTCATTGAAACAAATTATGTTCATGGCATTATGATCTGAAAAGACTCTTTGTACAATTTCTATATTTAAAGATTATTTTAGTATGAAAGTTATTGTTTTCTGTTTAATTGCACCATTCACATTAATAAAAGGTACAATAAAAGAAATTTTGATGTAAATTTAATTTAATTTAAAGAACTATTTTAGTAGACAACTGAAAGGCTAAAGTATTCAGAACACTGATAATGTAACCTTCTACCTCATTCTGTTTTTTTTCTTTTTCTTTTTTTCTTTTTTTTTTTTTTTTTTTTTTTTTTTTTTTTTTTTTTTTTTTTTTTTTTTTTTTTTTTTTTTTTTTTTTGCCTTTTGGGCCACACCCGGCGACCCTCAGGAGTTACTCCTGTTTAGAGCTCAGAAGTTGCTACTGACTTGGGGGACCATATGAGATGCTGGGGGTTTGTCCTAGGTTAGCACATGCAAGGCAAATGCCCTACCACTTGCGCCACTACTCCGGGCCCCTCTTATTTTTTCTTCTATCTCATTCTTATGCTACAAGCTATATTCTTTTCTTTTCCTTTATTCCTTTAAGTTTGTGGTTATCAACAAACACCTATATATGGAAGGCTAATCTGAAATATCACATTCTTGACCCATAAATTCTTGCTTATCATAAAACCATTGAAGTTTGTTTTTTAGATAATGCAGAGATAAAGTTAATATGAATTTTATTATTGTTTAGGTATTGTCTTTATAACAGTGTTAAAGTTTATGGTACTGATGTGTAGTTATGGCACTCTATCACCAAAGTATCTTCTGTCCTTGTTCTTATGTCACCTCTTGACCATTCTACATGTAGACTCCTCCACATATTCCCTCTGTTGAGTATTAAAACAGTACATATATTTTTATGTAAAAGTTCATGAATGCTCATGAATGTTCCATCAGAGATCCTTTGGGTAGTTCTTTATATCTAACTAGATATAAAGGGAAAAGAAAATTTCAGCTATCAGTTCAAAAGTCTCAGAATCTAGTTTGAGTGTTCTGTTTTAGGGAAGATTTGGAGGTACTTAAAGTTAGCAATTTTCCAGAATTTAGGTTTGCTTTAATATTAATAGATGACTGCCTCTGATGTTTAAGATTTTTCTTCCAATGTGACTAATTTTTATATAAACCTAGATTATAAACCATAAAGCAATAATTTATTTTGATTAACTCAGTGAATACTGTGAATAAAAATAAAAATGATTACACTTTAATTTTCCATTGCCCAGTGACATTTGTTCATAACTATTTCATATCAATTTTAATTATTTTTATTTTAAAAGGTTGGTGTAATCTCTGGAGTTTGATAAATGATACAGTAGCTAGGTCACCTGCCTTGCATGTGACAACCTGGTTTCTATCTCTAACACTTCATACTGAACACCCTGGAAGTGATATCATTTTGTAGAGCTAGAAGTAGGCATTGAGTACTATCAGTGTACACCCCCACCCTAATAGAGTCATTCTCATTGAAGTACCAGAAAGTAGCCTAAGGAAAATAAATTATATAAAATATTTATATTTAATATTTCATATGTTATATTTAATAAATTCTATAAATATATAAACAAATTATTCTTTGGAATTTATAAACTCATTTCATTTTTTACCAGCTCATGAATATTACATTAATGGTGGTGACTATTTCATGGTTTGATTATTCTTTTAGCCTTTTATTTTATTTACCCCTATAATTAATACAAAATATATTAAGTACCTATTCATGCAATATTTTTCTAGTTGCTATTGTTATAATAACAAAAATATCCAAAAATCCTTCACAAAACTTATATTTTTGTGGAATGTAATATGTAAAAATAAAAATGGGATATAATATAGCTTATAAAGCTGTGGTTCCTGTCACTACAGTCCCCTGAGCATCAACTCACTGAGAGTAGCCCTGAAAAACCTCAAGTATTGCTGACTATGGCTCTGACCAATACCATCAAATATCCTAGGCACTGAGCAGTATCAGAATCTTGGAGCTCTTGCATTGGACTGCAGATTGATTAGTTGGGAACACTTCTTGGAAGACCCCCTGAAATAATAAATATGTTGCCTAAAGAATTATGAAGTACATAGTGTGATAATTTATATTATAAAGAAAGTAAAACACAAGAAATGGAAAGTGCTAGGAAGTGAGTGGAATGTTAGTTTAAAGGGAAGGCCTAGAGAAACTTGAGCCGAACCCAAAGAAGGAGCTAAGGAAGAAGAGGTTCATATTTGGGAGGAATGAATATATGTAGCTGCAGATAACCTGTAGACTGTTAGGTAGAGTAGTGCTTCTCAGCTGGGGGCCATGTGGGCCACAGTTTGTTCCAATGGAGCTATAGTTGGAAATCATATGTTGGGTGTGCATTACATAAAAATAGGGGTAAAGTGTAGGACAAGTTTCTCCAGAAACCTTGCATGGGATAGTGCCATGATAGAAAAAGCTTGAAAATACTAGCATAGAGTGAATGTTTTAGAGATGGCTAGAAAAATTACTGTGAACAGATGAAGTAGATCCCCTCAGGTTTATATCAAGATCACACTTAATGAATTGAAATTAAAATTCTCAGTATACTTTTACTGGGTTATCCATTGAAAATAATTATCGATTTACTTTGAATAGTATCATAACATATGATATTAAAATTAAATCTGTCTTTGTTATCTCAAGAGTTACGGTTTTAGGTTTACAATGCTCTTCAAAGCAGTGCAATGAGTCAGTTGGGATGTGAACTATAGACTTCACCTTAATTCCCTATTAAGAGTCTTGGGTTTCTTATCACAATCTTTAGAGTACTGCCCAGAATGATCCCTAAGTATAGAACCAGAAGTAACTTCTGGGCACTGCTGATGCTTCTCCTCCCCAAAAGAAAATTCAGATATAGTATTTCATATGTTTTTGAAAATGAAGTTTTAGTTTCAGATTATCAAATGACCGTTGGAAACAGAAAGATCCTCTCTGAATTCATTATTACATAGTACCTTCTGGTGACATTGTTCACTCTTTTGAAACCACAAGGTAATTTGTTATCAGATAAGACATTCATGATCCTAGACTTCATAATTGGCAAGTTGGCTTAGCTTATTGCATAGCTTTGAATTAAGCTAGGTATGTGAATATTTTAACAGGTATGTTCTGGCACAAAATACTTAAAACTGATAACAATTATGATAATTGTATAAATTAAGGCATATTTTAATTTTTACATTTCTAATGTCATGATGGTTATATATCAAAAATTAGTCATTTTCAATATATCCAAGAAAGTTTGGAAGGTAGATTTGATGCTTTCTTATACGTCTTATATTTAATATATTTTGTTACATTTTCACTTTTATTTTGTTGTCCTATTTCCTCTATCAGAAAATTTCTTCTTCAAGATACTTAACTGTGTTTTCTTTTGTAATCCAGAATCTCAACCTGCTGTTCTGGAAACTTCAAAAAAATGTTTACATGCTGTCCAGCAGGTAAGATTTCAACTAGAAATTTGAATCTGTTCTTTTATTTGTCTTAAAAATGATGAGGTTCTGAATTTATCTATTTCCCAACTATTTAGGCTACCCTATTGTACTAGACTTGTAAGGGAATTAAGGCAGATGGGGATGCTTTCTTCAAACTAAAATCAGTCTTGAAGCTGATCAAAATACAGGCTTTTCAGAAGCATAATCATTCTGTATCAGTCAAGGAGCTGATCCAAGTAAAGAAAATGGTGGCTTCTCCAATGTTATATGGAATTGACACATGAATAACAATATCTAAAAAATTGTTGTTTTCTTTTCTTCCTTCCTTCCTTCCTTCCTTCCTTCCTTCCTTCCTTCCTTCCTTCTTTCTTTCTTTCTTTACTTCTTTCTTTCTTTTTTCTTTCCTTCTTTCTTCTTTCTTCCTTTCTTCCTTTTTGTTCTTTCTTTGTTTCTTTCATTTGTCCTTTCTTTCCTTTTATCTTTTTCCAAGTAAAGGAAATGGTGGCTTCTCCAATGTTATATGGAAATGACACATGAATACAAATGTCTAAAAATTTAGTTATATTTTATTTTCTTCTTTCTTTCTTTCCTTCTTTTATTCTTTCTTTGTTTCTTTCATTTGTCCTTTCTTTTCTTTTTCATTCCTTTTTCACTCTGCCTTTTCCTTTTTTATCTCCATTTCTTTTTCTTCACATCTTTCTTCTTTCTTTTGTTCTTACCTACACTCTTTTGTTTACATCTGCTGTGCTCAGGCTCTGCTCCATCTGCGTGCTCAGAGATTATTCCTGGTGATGATTAGATGCTCATGGCACCAATATTGTGGTGGAGATTGAACTAGGCTTGATTGCATGTAAATCAAGTGTCTTCACTCGATCCCATCTCTCCAGTCTCAAAGCAGTAACAGTATGTTGTACTGGTGGATATACAGCGAATTTTGTTTAATTTACACAAAGACATTTTCTGTTATTAGAAATAGCAATATTTTTTTATTTTTAGCAATATTTAGTCTTTTATACTTCTGAATAGATATACACTATTTTTTAAAAGAGAGAAATGCCTGTATGTATGTGACTAAAGTAGGATAACACAAATGGGAAAATAGAAGCAAGTTTCAAAGGGGATGTATAGAGTTCCTTGATCCTAAAATATAGAAATGAGGACAAGTAAGGGAAAAAATCAAGAGGAAAAGTATAAAGAGTGAAAAGTATGAAATAGTAACAGGAGCAGTGATTAGAGTTCTTGGGTACATTGATGGTGCCTGGAGTCAATAACTTTGAAAACATAAAATTCAAATTACAGCAATTAAACAAGGATTTTTAATAAATTAAAAAAAATACAAGAGACTTGAATGGTCCATATAAAATGGACTCAGATAGGCAATGTGCAAACACATGTGCTCTGAATGGCAAAAACCAAGAACAGAGACTAAATATTAAAAGCAGCAAGATTAACAGTGGAACTTACATGCAAAGGAAAGGCCATAAAGTTTCTAGCAGATGAGGTTCTATGAATGGAAGTGAATAGAGGAATACACTATAAAATTAAATGAACACCTCAAAAATAATACTCCATCTAGTAGATTATGATTCAGGTTTGAAGAGTTTGTTGATGTGGAGCAGCTTGAGAAATTCATAATCTTTAAACCATTTTTATTTTTAATTGCTTTATTATTATTTATTATTTATTTAATTAATGTGGATATAAATTTTTCATTGTTAGGTTTCAGTCATACAATGTATATCATCCTTGACTAATGTTCTTGCCACCAATGTTCCCCATGCCCCCGCCACCCCCATGCCTGTCTTTAGGGCAGGGGATATGCTTCTTTCTCTTATTCTCTCTCCTTTTTTGGCACTGTGGTCTGCACTATGATCAATGCTCTTTGATCACTATGTTCTGTTCTTTGTGGTGAGCTTCCTACATTGGTTTGGACCTCCTGACCCTTAATTATATTCTCTCTGGATATTGTTTTGTACAATATTTATTTTTCTATTATTCCACAAATAAGTGAGAATATCTCTTTCCCTCTGTCTCATTTCACTTAGCATAATAGTCTCCATATACATCCATGAATAAAAAAATCTATCTTTATTTTTCCTAATGGTTGCATAGCAATCTATTGTGTAGATATACTACAGTTGTTGTTGTTGTTGTTGTTGTTGTTGTTTTTGCCACTCATCTGTTGCTGAGTATTTGAGTTGTTTCCAGATTATGGCTATTGTAAATAAAGCTGCAATGAACATAGGAGTGTAGAGGGCAATTTTGTATTGTGATTTTTTTGTTCCTAGGGCATTTTCCTAACAGTAGTATTGTTGGATCATATGGAAGATCAATTTCTAGCTTTCTGAGGAATGGCCATATTGTTTACCAAAAAGCCTGAGCCAGTCTGCATTCCCATCAGCAGTTAAAAGAGAGTCCCTTTTCCCTGCATTCAGGCCAATCTTGGTAGTTCTTGTTTCTCTGTGATGTGTGCTAGTCTCTGTGGTGTATGATGATAACTCATAGTTTGCATCTCCCTGATGATTAGTGAAGTTGAGCATTTTATTCATGTGTCTTTTGACCACTTATATTAAGGAAATGTCATTACCTTGAATATTTATTTCTTTCCCCCATTTTAGATGGGGTTAAACATTTTTTCTTGTAAAGTTCAATAAGTGCCTTGTTATCTTAGATAGTAACCTCGAATTGGGTGAATATATATTCTCATTCTGTGGGCGGCATTTGCATACTAATCACTATTTCTTTTGAAGTGCAGAAACTTCTTAGTTTAAATATTAGTTTAGTATTCGTGTAATTTTTTTTTCCATTTGCTTGACTAGTGGTGCTTTAACCTTGAAGATGCTATTAGCTTCAATCATGGTCGTTCTACCTATGGTTTCCTCTATGTACCTTATAGTTTCAGGTCTGATAGCAAGATCTTTAATCCACTTTATTTTACCTTTGTGCATAATGTTAAGGAGATATTCTGGGTTTTTTTTTTTTTTTTTGCATGTTGCTGACCAGCATTATTTTCCTTGCTCCACTTTGTATTTCTTGCTCCCTTATCAAAAACTAAATGTTCATAAACCTGTAGGCATATCTCTGGACATTTAAGTCTATTCATTGATCTGAGGATGTCTTTGTTCTAAAATCATGATTTTCTTATTGACTACTACTTTATAGTACAGTTTAAAGTTGTGGAAAATGATTCCTCCTGCCTTTTTATCCCCCAATGAATGATTTACCTATTTGTGCACATTCTTCATATGAATTTCAGGAGCATCTGATCCCTTCTTTGAAAAATGTCCTGGGGATTTTATAGAGATTGCATTAAATTTGTATCATGCTTTAGAAATTATTGACATACTTTATAAACATGTTTAAAAACATGCTTTTGAAAGTAATGATGTTAATCCTTCTAATCCATGTGTAGAGTTGTGTCTTCATTTTCTGTTTCTTCCATTACCTCTTATTTCCTTAAGCAGTGTTTATAGTTTTTTTTATGTTGCTTTCACCACTTTAGTTAATTTGACTCTAAGGTAACTAATTTTCTGAGGCACAATTGTGAATGTGATTTTTTTGTTTTGCAAAATATATTAAAGGAGATTCTTTAAAAGATGGGACAAACTTCCTTCCCAGGTATTAAACTTGGTATTAAATATTGCATTTACTCATGGCACTTATTATTGCCCTCTATTGAGTTAATAAAGGTTTGCTTATTCCAAGCTTACAAAGGGATTGTATACATTTCTGATAACAATTCAATGTTTCGAATACTCAAGTACTGTGCAAAAGCAAGGTTCCCTATTTGCGACATCAGGCCTGGGAATCTCTGCGAATCCATGCCTGCCTAGTGTGGCCAACTGCAAAGAACTGTGAGTTTGTTTTCTCTTTGTGTTTATCTTTCGTTTGCTGTCCTCGGACCTCGTGGGAGTGGGCCATATTGGCTCAGAAAAAAAGAACTCGCTCTCCCAGAATTCCATTCTAGGGCAGGAATGCCCAGGAACATGCCATTACATTGAAAACCGGCAATACTCAAGTACTGTGCAAAAGCAAGGTTCCCTATTTGCAACATCAGGCTGGAAATCTCTGTGAATTCACGCCTGCCTAGTGTGGCCAACTGCAAAGAACTGTGAGTTTGTCTTCTCTTTGTGTTTATCTTTCGTTTGCTGTCCTCCAGACCTTGCGGGAGTGGGCCATATTGGCTCAAAAAAAAAAAAAAAAAAAGCGCGGCCGCTCCACTTCGCTACACGGCCGCACACTCTTTCTACAGTAAGAACAACATTGCAACAAGAAGAGAGAAAATGACACTAAGGACTGTGCTGGACAACTGAAGCCCAACATTACTCTCTGGACTCTCTTCCCCGCTGTGTGCCTATGCCCAAGAATTGATCCTTTGAGAAGCCTCATCCACCGAGGACTCCACTACCTTGTAGGCAAATCGACACACCCAGAAAGGGCGGAACCAGAGGAGTGTGGCTACGCACCTCATTTAGGCAATGAACACTACCGCAACACGTAGAAAAACACACAATACAAGTGTGACAATGGGCAAACAACGCAGGCCAGCATCAGACATAGAGAACGAAGATGACAATTCTGATGACCAGACAGCGACCAACGAACTAATCAATCTCTCAGATAAGGACTTTAGAAAAGCAATATGGAAGATGCTGAAAGAACTCAAAGAAACCATGGACCGACTTGAACAGAACACTAATAAGAATCAAGAAAATATGATGACAGAAATCACAAAACTCCAAACTGAAA
>PVKC010021721.1:0-18025 GCA_004027635.1 Crocidura indochinensis
ACCCCCCAGGCTGCTAGAGTAGGTGGTCCCCTCTTTGTCTAGCTTACTATTAGTGATCATATATCTGTTTGGTCCTGGTACCCTCCCTTGTTTCCCCCTCTATTTGAGAGGTGGAACTCGATAATTCGAGTTATGCGGTTTTGTTTGAAGGAAAGAAAAGCAATAGAATGGAGTAAAAAATAAGAAAAAATAAAAAAAATAAGCTGAAAATGGCAGAGTCCTTCTAGAGGCTTTCAACCTCAGTTTTATCGAGGACATGAAAAAGGTAATTGAAACACTACATAAATACAGAAAGAAATACCAAATTAAATATCCAGTGAGCACTACAGCAACAAAGACAAGCACCACACAATAGTCTCGGTTCTGAAATCAAACCATGCCGGAGTACAAAAAGAAAGATAAAATAAAATAAAATAAAATAAAATAAAATTGGAGACATCAACTTCAATACGTACACTAAAATAAAGGCATCAATAAAAATTGATCAGTTAAAAAATTTATATGTGGAAAATGATTATTTTGTGCTTTTTTTCTTTTTCTCCCTGCATAGGCACAGTAACTATTGGGGATGTTATAGAGGGAATTCCTTTGGCCTAGGAGATACAGGGTTTCTCCACCCCTGAAGTATACTGTCATGGGATTAACTATAGACTCCTTGCATGATCATTTACTCATTTGGTGTATAGAAGACTTATGCTTTATCTTGGATGGTAAAATCTGACCTTGAAACACAGAAAAATTTATTTAACATTTTTCTGTTGGAGGAGGATAGCTGGAGTTTTCCATATTATTTTATAAAAATATTTTAAATTTTATTTTATTTTATTATTTTTTAAATTTAAACAATATCTTTATTTAAGCACCATTATTACAAACAAGTTTGTAGTTGGACTTCAGTCATAAAAAGAACACCCCCTTCATCAATGCGAGATTCCCACTACCAATGCTCTCATCTCACTTCTCCCCCACACCTTCTTGTGTTTGAGACAGGCATTCTACTTCTCTCATTCATTAATATTGTTATGATAGTTGCTAGTGAGTTATTTCTCTAATGGCTGTCACCACTTTGTGGTAAGCTTCATATTGTGAGTCAGTCCTTCCAGACCTCATCTCTATTGTCACTAGGCATTATTACAATAATGTCTTTTATTTTTCTTAAAAGCCATAGATGAATTAGACTATTTTGTTTCCATCTCCCTCACTCTGATTTATTTCATTCAGCATAATAGTTTCAATGTCTACTCATGTACACTAACATTTCATGACTTCATTTTTCCTGATGGCTATATGTACCATAGTTTCTTTAGCCATTCATCAATTGACAGGCATCTTGGTCATTTCCAGTTTCTAGCTATTGTAAATAGAGCTGCAATGAATATAGCAGTGCAGAAGGCATTTTTGTGTTGTGTTTTTGTGTTCCTAGGGTATATTCCTAGAAGTTATATAGCGGGATTATATGGGAGCTCAATTTTCAGTTTTCTTAGTTTTTGTTTTAGCTTTCTTAGTTATCTCCATATTGTTTTCCATAAGGGCTGAACTAGATGGCATTCCCACCAGTAGTGAATGAAGTTCCTTTGTCTCTCTGCCAGCACTGATTGTCCTTGTTTTTTTTTTCCTTGTGATGTGTGCCAGTCTATGTGGCATGAGATGGTACCTCAGAGTTGTTTTCATTTGCATCTCTCTGATGATTAGTAATATGGAACATTTTTTCATGTGTCTTCTGTCCACTTGTATTTCTTCTTTGAGAAAGGGTCTTCATTTCTTCTCCCCATTTGTGATTTTTTTTCTTGTTTTGTCAGAAACTTGTCAGAATGTTAGATATTAGTCTCTTATCTGATAGGTATTGAGTGAATAGTTTATTCCATTCTGTGAGTGGCCTTTGTATCCTCATCACTATTTCCCTTTGAAATGCAGAAACTTTTGTGCTTAAGATAGTCCCATTTGTTTATCCTTACTTCCACTTGTTTAGAGAGTGCTGTTTCCTCTTTGAAGATGCCTTAAGTCTCAATGTCATGGAGTGTTTTATCTACTTGTTGTTTTATGTACATTGTGGTTCTGGGTCTGATATCAAGGTCTTTAATCCATTTGGATTTGACCTTTTTGTATGGTGTTAGATGGAGGTCTGAGTTCCCTTTTTTGTGTATGGCTGACTAGTTGTCCCAACACCACTTGTTAAGGAGTCTTCCCTTGCTCCATTTTGCTTTTATTGCCCTTCATCAAAGACTAATAGATTGTATGTCTGGGGAACATTCTCTGAAAACTCAAGTCTATTTCATTGATCTGAGTGTCTGTCTTTATTCCAATACCACAGAGTTTTCATGACTATAGCTTTTTAATACAATTTAAAGTTGGGGAAATGATGCCTCCATATACTTTTTCCTAAGAATTTCTCTAGCTATTTGTGGGTTTCTATTGTTACAAATGAATTTCAGGAGTGTTTGATTCACTTCTCTGAAGAATATCATGGGCATTCTTTGAAGGATTGCATTATATCTGTACAATGCTTTGGGAAATACTGCCATTTTAATGATGTTAATCCTCCTAATCTATGAGTAGGGTCATAGTAGGTTTTTTCCCAAGAATCTTTTGATTTCCTCTTGGATTTGATACAAGCAAGTTTGTCAATACAATTATTAACAAACTAAAATATACATAAATAGAGCACAATAATAGTAGAAGACCTTGATAGATCAATTGGTCTGAAACCCAACAAAAAAACTAGCTCTGAAAGAATTAGAAGACAGTGACCTACTATATATATACAATACATACATATTTACAATATATATATACTATATATGTATATATGTGTGTATTATATATTATATATGGCACTCCATCACCAGAAAACTGGATACACATCTTCTCCAATGCACATGGGTCATTCTCCAGAAGAGAACACATGCTAGTCAAAAAATGTGTTCTTAAAATCAAGAGGATAGAAATTGTACATACTACATTCTCAGATCAAAATGCACAGAAATTAGACATGAACTATAAAGGGACACAGAAGAAAAAAATTAATACCTAGAAATTAACCAGCTCACTACTGTAGGATTTGGTTGCATGCACTCATTAGTTCTGGGAGTTTCTCTGTAATGATTTCCTTGTCTGTTGACTCTTCCTGGGGATTTTCTTCCTGGGTCTCTTGGACTCTAATGATTCTTACGTTTTGTCTGTTGTGTTTATCAAAGACTTCTATTTTCATCTGTCCACATTCTTTGTCTTATCATTTGCATTTAAGCTCTTTTCCAATATCTTCTGTTGTGTGTTGTTATTCATCTTATCCCCCAACTCACTGATTCTGTCCTCATCTGCCATTAATCTGTTGGAGAGGCTTTCCAGTGATGTTTTAATTTCACCTACCAAGTTTTTCTGATCTGTTATCTCAGTTTGGAGTTTTCTGATTTCTATTTTCTTATCTTCTTGATTCTTATTTGTGGTTCATTGATGCTTTCTAGGAACATTTCTATGAGCGCCCACCATATTTCTTCTCTAAACTCCTTATCTAAGAGGCTAAATACGTGGTTGGGGTTATTTTCAGTCACCATAGATGTCATCTTCATTCTCTCTCTCTCTCTCTTTTTGATTTTTGGGCCACACCCATTTGATGCTCAGGGGTTACACCTGGCTAAGCGCTCAGAAATTGCCACTCGCTTGGGGGGACCATATGGGATGCTGGGGGATCAAACTGCAGTCTTTCCTTGGCTAGTGATTGCAAGGCAGACACCTTACCTCTAGCGCCACCTCTCCAGCCCCTGTCATCTTCATTCTCTATCCATGATGTTGGCCTGTGTTGTTTCCCTATTGTCACGCTTGCAGTGTGGTGTTTTCTTTATGTTGTATAGTGTTCATTGGCAAGGAGATGTGTGTGTGGCTGAGAAGTGAAGTGGAGAAGTCGCCCCTTTGGCTCACTTTTGATGGGTGGGGACAGCTCACCTCTGAATAAGTGCTCAAAAGGAACTTCAGGTTGTAATGTTTCAATGTCCAGAATAGCACATCAGAGACAATCAGTATATCTCCTGCATCTTAACTGTGTTTCAGTTTAATATATTAACCTTATTTGCATCTGTCATTGCTTTGCTGGATAATTGTGTTTTATCTGTATGGATCTTACTGTTTTGTTCTAAACCCCTTTGCAAACAGAAAATTTAGTATCTGACTTTAGTGGTTTAATATTAGTTTGCTCAGTTTTGGGGAAATGTATAATTTTGTTATTTTTAACAGTTTTCAGCTAATCTAGTGAATGTTTCCCAATTGCTATGGTGTTTTATTGTGTATCTTTTGTAGCAACTTATTTTCAAACTGTATTATCTATAAAAATGTACTTGTGATTTTGTTTTGAGAAGTTTAACAGTGCTTGGTGTAATAGTGCTAAGAATTTTCAAACTATAAGTGTATCTGCAGAAAAGTTCTAATATTTAAGCTCAGAGAAGTATAGAAAATGTAATACTATGTATGAGATATGGAGAAGGATGATCATTTTGAGAGAAATTGTGTATGATTTAAACTTTGATGCTTTGGATTCTGATACTGAGTTCCAACCTTTGGCAAAGAACTTTGTAAATTTTTTTATTTTTCCCCCCTAAAACAAAGAAGGTGGAAATTCACGTAAGGTATCCCTTCCCCTAATATCCTAAGTTTTCTGTTGTTAACATCACCTGGATAGGTCAAACCCACCCAAACTTGGGAGTGATCTGCACTATTAAATAAAGAATAAAAGGGGCTGGCTGGGGTAAGAGTAGGATCAGTAAGGAAGCATGGAGAGCAGCTGAAAGAGAGACAGAACTCCCGAGAGAAAGAGATAAGTTGGGCAGATATGGCACAGAGTCAGCACGTGGCAGAGAAAAAGATTTGAGGTAATAAAGCAAGCTGACGCCAATGAAACTTTGTGAATTATTTCACAGCTACTACCCTTCTTCAGACATGATGGTGGGAGGTGCTAAAGGCACCATGCCGAGGAAGGTTTTAGCCAGCACGTGGACTTTAGACTTTATATTTTATATTAAATCAACATTTGTGAATATATATTATACCCTGCTTTTATATCTCTTGGGGTATATATGTACCCTGTTAGTATGATATTTCTCTATACTTTTTTTTCTCCTTACTTTCCTGGCTCAGCATTTCTCATCTATGTTCTTGAAGCCGTTTTTATTTTTGACTCTCTCTATTTTAACTTTTATATAGAGTAAGACAGTGGAGGGATATCTATTGATGGGAAATCCACTTGTCCCAGTTGGGCTAATATCCCAAAGATGTGATGATCTGGCAGTTTGCTTTCTTGTTATGAAGACTCTTACCCTGCTTCACCATTGCATACTGCCTATTACTCTACCATGACCCAGGTACATTCTTCCTTAGTTTATAACCTGGTCATTCCCTAAAAATTAAACACACAATAATGTGGGGTATCCCTAACATGGTAGTTAATGATGTTTCTGACTCATGCTGGACTACATGCCATTTTTTTGAATTCATAAAAAACGGTTGTAGACTTTTTCACATGAATTTGTGGATCCAGTAACTCTGACTCTGGGTTAGCAGATGTGTCAGATCAGCTCTTTGTGCCTGGATCTCTAAATGTGAGACATGTGTTTGGTTTTGTTTTGTCTTGTCAACTCGATTCTCAGATTCTCAGAAATTCTCATCACTTATTTTTTACCATTTTTAGGAATACTTCCAGGCCCTTCCATATCAGAATTAAAAATTAAAACCAGAGGAGGTATTTTTATTTATTTATTTATTTATTTATGTTAATGTTTGAAATTTTATTTAAACACCATCAATTTACAAAATTGTTCACAATACAAAGTTTATTCATTTACATATATATATTTACTTTGTTAATACATATCTACAAAGTTGTTTCAGGTATTCAATGTTCCATCACCAATCCTACCACCTGTGTGACTTTCTTTTCCCCTCTGACTAGCCCCAGTCACACTCACCAATCCCACAGTTTGCACCCTTAAAAGGCACACACTTGTTTACTTTATATTTCTTGTCACAACACATATTTCATAATGGTGTGACTAAGGTCATTATCTGAGGTTGGGGAGGTATTTTAAACTTCTTAGGTCAGAACCACTCTCTCTATTTGTATGTTCGGAACACAGATTTGATTTTCCCTCCTCTGGAATTAACCATTGTATGTGTGTTTTAATGGTAACTTGAAATTTCCTTGGGCTCACATTACAGCTGCTTCCTGTAGGGCTGATAGGGTCTGGATCCTGGAGCTGGTTCCCGATTGATGGTGGGAGGATGGGAGGCTCATATTTATGTGTTCAACAGGAATCCAGATAAGACTGCGCTGAGCCATCTCTGCTCTCAAGCAAGATTATCCTCTTTTATCTCAATATTGTACAGATAATTGAATGCTGTTCTCTGTTGCCTGATCAGAGAGATTTTTATGTTTGCAGTGAAGCTGAGTGAGCCCTGTGACAGGAATGAGCTTGCTTAGAATTCAACCTCTGCTAGCTAGCTGTTTCTCTTTCCCCAGACATGAAGTTCTCTGCAGCTCAGCAAACACCAGTTGAATCAGAGCCAAGCCAACCTTTTCATAGTCTCTCCCTTTTTTCCTGCTTTTCTCAGTGCCCCAATACTGCTAGTTCCCCAAATTACTCTCTATTCCTGCTGGGCACTCTGCCTCCCTGTGCCTGCAACTTAAGCATATTCTCTAGTCTCCCTTCACTCTTTTATGTAGGCCACCTTTTTCTCTTTACTTCTATCTGGCCTTGACCTACCACCTTGCTTTGTGGATACTACAATATTGTTCTTTGTGGTCATTGTTTAAATGTCTTTATCCCACAAAAGAAAATGGGTTAAAAATTTACAATGGGAAACATTTCCCTTTTTTTTATTTTTGGTTTTTGGTGTTTGGTTTTGGTTTTGGGTCACACCCGGCAGCACTCAGGGGGCCACTCCTGGCTCTACGCTCAGAAATCGCCCCCGGCAGGCTCAAGGGACCATATGGAATGCCAGGATTCGAACCACAGTCCTTCTGCACGCAAGGCAAATGTCTTACCTCCATGCTATCTCTCCGGCCCCTGGAAAACATTTTCAAACAATGATTTCACAATATGCTGATGAAAGGATTTCATTTACACAATGTTCCAGTCCCACATCCTCCACCAGAATGTCCCCTTTGTGCCCTCATGATAAACTCAGTTCTGTAGACTGATTCTCAGGTTGTGTTTCATTTTGCCATTTATCACTCTCCTATGTCTATTTATATTCCTCTAGGAGTGGATCATTCTGTTTTTGCCACTCTTCTGCTGACCTAGCTGAGCATGATACTTTCCAGATCCATCCATGAAATGGAAAATTGCATGATTTTGTCTTTCCTTAGAATCTAAAAATACATTACCACAAATATATACCTTAGTTCTTTTTCCCATTCTCCTGTTCTCAGATGCTTTTCTGCTAGAATGCATTACAGGCAATGTCCAGAATGTATGCTCACACTTGTGAAACTCTAAGTGGGTTGAGGGAACCAATCCTTGGTGCCATCTTGGTCGCTGAGATAAGTTGCTGTTTTTTTTTTTTTTAACCAATCTTTACTTTGCATCTTTGCTCCACAGAAACTCCTCTCTGTGGCCTTTAATCCCCCATGATCATGTTGGCAGGGTTTGCTAAAAATGCTTTCATAGGTCAAAAGTGTTCTGTTCTTTCCAGCTCATGCAGAGGTGGACTCAGGCCTAAGCTCCCCCTGCTGTGTTTGCAAGTGACTTGGATTGGTTCTCTCCTCCTCTGTGACTTAGGTTTCCACACATATTGGGAAGACTGACTTTCTGTAAGTAAATGCAGTTTTCTGAGGTTATGCGTGGCAGTTGCCACAGGTGTGGGAAGTGGACTTCTTCTGTATGCTGGTTGTAGGCCCTTGAGGCCAGTTGACATTCTATTTGTGAAACACATGGCTGATGCTCTAGAGGTGACAGTGGCTGGTTGAGAGCTCTGGGGGCTATGCTGATTCTTGGTTTGATGAACTGTGTGACACACATGTTTTCTTTCAGATCAGCACTTTGCAAACATTTTCTCCTCTAGTTGTTAGAATATATGTTTGCACGGACACTGGGTTACCGGAAGTTTCCAGAGAAGAAAGCACAGATGAGTAGCCTGGCAAGGGGGAACCTCTGAAGGTGGATGATGTAGTCTGTGTGTCTGTCCGCAGGCCTCCTGGGCACACACTGAGGACACTTTTCCTGAGAGCAGCAGCACTTCTCTATCTCTGTCCAGACAACTGAGGGCCTCAGTGTGAGGGGCCAAGACCCCCACAGGCCTGAACTCCTTTGGGAAAACAAAGGTACTTTCTAGATTAGCCTCAGAAGCCCTTAAACACCCCAGTACCTGCCAGGTGCCCCTCCCCAGTCTGTGGACACAGGCCTGAGGCTGCTTTATTGCATTTGGGATTCTTTCGTTCTCTGGAGAGATAGTGTCTTATTTGCCCCTTGGAGGCTGTCAAAGGTTATGGGTAGTTTGACCCCAGTAGAGAGGAGAGAAGAGGAGAGAGGAGGAGAGAAGATGGGTGGGGAAGAGATGAGTGTTGAGGAGGGGAGAAGAGAGGGAGGTGTAGAGAGGGGAGAGGAGAGAAGAAAGGAGAGGGGATGAAAGGGGAAAGAAGGGAGAATATATAGGAGAAGAAAGGAGAGGAAAGGGGAAGAAAGAGGAGAGAAGATCAGAGTGAGTCTGCCTTATCCATCCATCTATGGGGCCTACCCACAGCTCCCAGCTGGCTCTGTGCCCTTGGCTGCAGAAATGAAGTACCCCAAATCCCTCCTGCCAGGCTCCTGATTGATGCTTTCTAGGGGCTTCTCACTGCGCCTTTCCAAACCTCCAGTTGGGATTACAGCCCTGGGGTCTCTCAGCAGCCAGATAATTAGATTTGTGGAAATGATCTGACCTTAAAGTATAGAGGATCCCCCCTCACCCCCCAAACACCCCATTGATAGAACCTTGGTTATCTTTTTAAAAAATCTAAATGCTATTGATTTGGTGGATTAAATTTATGACTGCGCAGCACACTTCTTTATAAACCGATTCTAGCCTCCCCTGGGGCAGCCAGCCTGACAGGAAATCATTTAACAGGAAGGAGAAGGTTGAATCTCGCCTGTGGCTTCCCTCACTGGGGCCCTGGTTCTGGGCTTCAAAGCCCAGCCCTGGATCTGATGGCCTGGATCAGGAAGGACGAGAAGGGAAGATTTCTTGGAGGCTGCCTTGGGGGAAATGGGAAGGGATGAAGGGTCAGGTTTATATTCACTCCCCAGCCTCTCACTCCATCATATTCAATATACATTCTACAGGATAGAACTACTGCTGTGTGAATGGGCCTTTGCTGGCACAGGGTTCCCTATACTTCCATTCATTTACACCCCAAAATGATGAGAATAAAAGGCAAGACATGCTGTGGATGGTCAGAGACTCAGACAAATGTCCAGTCACAGCTCACTTACTCCAACAGCCCATGGGTTTATGGTCTGTTATGTTCATGGGGCTGCTATTCACTGATACATTTTCTTCTGTGAGAATTTTGGGAGGAAGGGTCAGGAAGTCTCTGGAAGAATGTAGGGGACAGAGGCAGGCTCAGGTTCAAACAGGAGGCACTTTGCATGTGTTACTTTAAAGCAGGTACAGTTTTCAGGTTCTTTTTTAAAAAATCAATATCTTTATTTAAGTGCCATGATTACAAACACTATTGTAGTGGTGTTTAGTGATAAAAAGAACATTGCCCTTTGCCAGTGTAACATTCCCACCATCAATGATCCCCAACTCCTCCTCCACCCCTTACTTGTATTTGAGACAGACTTTCTACTTTTCTCACTCACTACCATTGTCAAGATAGTTGTCAGTGTGGCTATTTCTCTAATTGGATTCACCACTCTTTGTGGTAAACTTCATATTGTGGGCTGGTCTTTCCAGCCTTCATCTCTATTGTCTCTGTGTATTATTACAAAAGTGTCTTTTATTTTTCTTAAAACCCCCAAATGAGTGAGACTATTCTGTGTCTATCTCTCCCTCTGATTTATTTCATCAGCATAATATTTCAATGTCCATTCATGTATAGGAAAATTTCATGACTTTGTTTTTCCTGATGGCTGCATAGTATTCCATTGTGTAAATGTACCACAGTTTCTTTAGCCACACATATATTATTGGGAATCTGGGTTGTTTACAGATTCTGGCTATTGTAAATAGTGCTGCAATGAATATAGGTGTGCAGAAGGTATTTTTTTGTATTGTGTTTTGAGTTCCTAGGGTATATCCGTAGGAGTGGTATAACTGTATCATATAAGAGCTTAATTTCCAGTTTCTTGAGGAATAGCCATATTGTTTATTATAAAGGCTGGACTAGATGGCATCCCCATCAGTGAATGAGAGCTCCTTTCTCCCCACATCCCTGCCAGCACTGATTGTTCTTATTCTTTGTGATGTGTGCCAGTGTCTGTGTAATGAGATGGTGCCTCATTGTTGTTTTGATTTGCATATACCTGATGATTAGTGATGTGGAGCACTTTTTCATGTCTCTTTTGGCCATTTGAAGTTTTTCTTTGAGAAATTGTCATTCATTTATTCTCATTTTTTGATGAGCTTAGATGATTTTTCTTGTTAAGTTGTCAGTACCTTGTATATATTAGATATTAACCCCTTATGTAATGGGAATTTGGTGAGTAGTTTCTCCCATTCTGTGGGTGACCTTTGTATCCTAGTCACTATTTCCTTTGAGGTGCAGAAGTTTCTCAATTTAATATAGTCCCATCTGTTTATATCTGCTTTCTCTTGTTTGGACAGTAGTGTTTCTTCTTTGAATATGCCTTTAGTCTCCATGTTATGGAGTGTTTACCTACATATTCAGGTTCTACATACCTTATGGTACTGGGTCTGATATCAAGGTCTTTAATCCAATTGAATTTGACATTTGTGCATGGTGTTTGCATGTGGTCGACCAGTTGTCTTGACTATTCAAAGAATGCTCCCCAGACATACAATTAATTAATTTTTGATAAAGGGTCAAGAAAAGCAAAATGGAGCCCCACTTGTTGAAGAGGTTTTCCTTGCTCCATTTTGCTTTCCATGCCCTTTTTATCAAAGATTGATTGTACGTCTGGGGAACATTCTCTGAAATATTTCAGTGATCTGAGGGTCTGTTTTTATTCCAATACCATGCTGTTTTAATTACCATTGCTTTGTAGTACAATTTAATGTTGAAGAAAGTGATGCCTCCCATCTTCTTTTTCCTAAGCATTGCTCTAGCAATTCATTGTTCCAATGAATTTCAAGAGTGTTCAATCCTCTTCTTTATAGAATGTCATATGTATCATTAAAGAAATTGTATTAAATATGTATAATGCTTTGGGAAGTATTCCCATTTTAATGATGTTAATCCTCCCTATCCATGAACAGGATATGTATCTCCATTTCCTTGTGTCCTTTTTTACTTTTTGAAGCAGTGTTTTTTAGTTTTCTTTGTATAGGTCCTTCACCTCTTTAGTTAAGTTGACTCAAAGGTATTTGAGTTTGTGTGACACTAATGTGAATGAGATTTTTTTTAAATGTCCATTTTTTTTGTCTATAACTATTGGTGTATAAGAAGACCATTGATTTCTGCATGTAAACTTTTTAGCCTGCCACTTTGCTATATGATTGTTTCTTGAAGCTTTTTGGTAGTGTCTTTAGGGTTTTCTAAATATAGTATCATGTCATCTACAAACAGTGAGTGCTTGACTTATTACTTTCCTATCTGGACATCCTTGATATATTTTTCTTGCCTAATTGATATAGCAAGTACTTCAAATACTGTGTTGAATAGGAGAGATGAGAAGGGGTCAGCCTTGTATTTTACCAGGTTTTAGAGAATTTTAGTTTGTCCCCATTGAGAATACTGTTAGCCATTGGCTTGTGGTAGATGGCCTTGACTATATTGAGAAAAGTTCCTTCCATTCCCATTTTGTTGAATTTTTATCATGAATGGGTGTTGGCCCTTATAGAATGCTTTCTATGCATCTATTGATCTGATCATATGGTTTTTATTATTCCTTTTCTTGATATGTTGTATTACATTGACTGATTTATGTATATTAAACCATTCCTGGAATTTCATTTCATTCCTGGAATGAAACCTACTTGATTGTGGTGTATGATCTTCTTCTTCTTTTTTTTTTTTTCGGTTTTTGGGCCACACCCAGTGACGCTCAGGGGTTACTTCTGGCTATGCGCTCAGAAGTCGCTCCTGGCTTGGGGGACCATATGGGAAACCAGGGGATCGAACTGCGGTCCATCCTAGGCTAGCACAGGCAAGGCAGGCACCTTACCTCCAGTGCCACCACCCAGCCCCGGTGTATGATCTTGATGAGGTGTTGGAACCTATTTGCCTGGAATTTGTTGAGGATCTTTGCATCTATGTTCATCAGGCATATTGGCCTGTAGTTTTCTTTTTTTTTGCAGAATCTCTGTCTGTTTTTGGTATCAAGATGATGTCAGCTTCATAGAAAGTATTTGGGAGCATTTCTGTTTCTTTAATTTCCTGAAGAAGTCTAAAAAGAATTGGAAGTAGTTCCTCTCTAAAGGTTTGAAAGAATTCGTAAGTAAATCCATTTGGCCTGGGTTTTATTTTTTTAAATAATTTTGATTAGCTTTTTAATTTCCTCTATAGCAATGTGACTGTTTAAATAGGTTACATCATCCAGATTCAATAGTGGAAGATTATAAGAGTCCAATAATTTATTCAATTTTTTCCAAATTCCCATATTTTTTGACATATGGTTTCTCAAAGTAGTCTCTGACTACCCTTTGAATCTTTGTAAGTATCTGTATTAACCTGCCCCCCCCCTTTTTTTTTGGTTTTTGGGTCACACCTGGCAGTGCTCAGGGGTTACTCCTGGCTCCATGCTCAGAAATTGCTCCTGGCAGGCACGGGGGACCATATGGGGCACCGGGATTCGAACCAATGACCTTTTGCATGAAAGGCAAACACCTTACCTCCATGCTATCTCCCGGGCCCCAACCTCCCCCTTTTCATTTCTAATCAGGTTTATTAAATTTCTCTTTTTCTCTCTTTCTCTCTCTCTCTCTCTGTGAGTTTTGCTAGTGGTTTATCAATCTTTTTTATTTTTCGAAGAACCAACTTTTGACTTTTTTGATCTTTCAGATTGTTTTCTGGATTTCTGCTTCATTGATTTCTGCTCTAAGCTTTGCTATTTCCTTTTGCCTTCCTTTTATTAGTTCATTTTTTGGATCATTTTCTAATTTTGTAAGCTGTGTCATTAAGCTATTGATGTAGGCCCCTTCTTTTATCCAGATGTGTGCTTGCACATTCTCCCCTTAATACTCATTTTGCTGTGTCCCACACATTCTGATAATTTATATCTTCATTTGCTTTTGTTTCCAGGAATGTTTTGATTTACTCTTTGATTTCATCTCTGATCCACTGGTTGTTCCATAGTCAGCTGTTTAATTTCCAGGTGTTAAAACTTTTCTTCTGTGTCCCTTTATAGTTCACTTCTAATTTCAGGGCATTGTGATCTGAAAAGGTAGTATGTATAATTTCTATCTTGCTGATTTTATGGAGATATGTTTTATGGTCTAGTATGTGGTCTTTCTGGAGAATGATCTGGAGAAAACATTGGAGAAGAATGTGTATCCAGTTTTCTGGGATGGAGTGCCCTATCTATATTACTAGGCCATTTTCTTCCATTTCTATTTTCAAAGCTAGTATATTATAGTTGGTTTTCATCCAGGTTGACTGTTATTGACAGGGCAGTGTTGTAGTTTCCCACTATTATTGTGTTTCTAGTGTTATTTTCTTTCAGATTTGTCAACAACTGTATTAAATATTTTACTGGTACCTCATTGGGTGCATATGTTTAGGAGTATGATATCTTCCTGTTGTACATATCCCTTGATTATTATGAAATATCCATCATTGTCCCTTATAAGTCTGCAGTTTGGGTCATCTGATATTAATATGGCCATTCTAGATTTTTTAATGGAGTTGTTTGCTTGGATTATTGCCCTCTAA
This sequence comes from Crocidura indochinensis, assembly GCA_004027635.1. Classification (NCBI taxonomy): domain Eukaryota; kingdom Metazoa; phylum Chordata; class Mammalia; order Eulipotyphla; family Soricidae; genus Crocidura; species Crocidura indochinensis. The sequence continues at coordinate 14,015 of PVKC010021721.1, forward strand.
CTTTTCATTTTGGGTATATATTTGTTTTGACTATTCTGAAGTGTTTCTTGTAGGCAGTAGAATGTTGGATTCAGCATTTTTTAGGGGGGGGTTGGGTTTTTGGGTTTTGGGTCACATCTGGCAGTTCTCAGGTTACTCCTGGCTCTATGCTCAGAAATAACTCCTGGAAAGCTCAAGGGACCATATGGGATTCTAGGATTCGAACCATGTCCTTCTGCATGCAACATAAATGCCCTACCTCCATGCTATCTTTCCAGCCCCTGGATTCAGCTTTTTTTTTTTCATCCATTTTGCTACTCTGTCTCTCTAAACAGGTGTGTTTAGTCCATCAACATTGAGATAAATAATTGTCATGGGATTTAGTGTCATCTTTGTGTAAGAGAATGGTGTGTCTTTTGGTCTGTCTAGACTTAACTTAGACCTTTCAATTTTTCTTTTAAGTTTTTCTTTTGTGTCTGTAATGTTTCTGAGCTGTTGTATATCCTTGAAGTTATGTATACTTCCTTCAAACCAGAAAATGAGTCTGGGTGTAGTTTTCTAGGTAAAGTATTTATTTCATTGAGTTTTGTTACTATATCCCATCACTGTCTTCTGGCCTTGAGTGTTTCTTGTGACAGGTCTGCTGTAGATCTTAAGGATGCTCCTTTGAATGTAATTTCTCTTTTTACTGCTTTCAGTATTCTATACCTATCTGTGGGGTTCATCATTGTGACTATGATGTGTCTTGAGGTGCTTTGATTTGTTTCTCTTTTAGCTGGTACTTTTTGAGCATGCAGGATTTGGTTGCATGAACTCTAGCTCTGGAAGTTTTTTCTGCAATGATTTCCTTGTCTGTTGATTCTTCCTTAGGATTTCCTTCCTGGGTCTCTGGGACTCTAATGATTCTTATGTTGTTTCTGTTGAGCTTATCAAAAACTTCTATTTTCATCTGTTCACATTCTTTGAGGACCTTTTTCATTGTCTGACCATAAGTTTTCGCGTTCTTTTCCATTTTCTTATGTCATATGGAGTTGTTATGCTTCCCATCTTCTAGCTCACTGATTTGAGCCTCAACTTCTGTTACTCTCTTGGAAAGGCTTTCCACTTTTCATTTCTCCCATCAAGTTGTTTAGTCCTATTGGTTTGTTTGTTCAGTTTAGAGTTTTCTGATTTCTATTTTCATATCCTTTTTTTTTTCATTACACATGCTTTTTTATTTGCTTTCACTCATATGAAGCACCATTTTTTTCATATTAATATTATTATCTTATAATATATTCTACACTATTCCCTTCCTATAGGAAGGCATGTATACTGGTGCTTTTAAAGCATATTTTCCCAACTTTTTCTGTATACCTATTGGGATATTTATGTATCTTTAAAAATACAATGTTATTTAATACATTTTTAATTTTTATGACTGGTGCTATCCTATTGAGTCTTTTTTTTTAACTTTATTTATTGATTGCTTGCTTGATTGGTTGGTTGGTTGTTGGGTCAGACCCAGTAGTGCTCAGGGGTTACTTCTGGCTCTGCATTCAGAAATCGCCCCTGGCAGGCTCAGGGGACCATACTCGATGCCGGGAATTGAACCAGGTCCCTCCCAGGTCTGTTGCATGCAAGGCAAATGCCCCACCACTCTCTCTCCGGCTCTCCTCTTGATTCTTATTTGTGGTTCCTTCAGCTTAATCTATGCTTTCTTTGAGATCTATGAACATCCTCCATATTTCATCCTAAACTCTTTATCTGAAAGGCTAAATAGATGGTTGGCACTTTTCAGGTCTTGAGAGCTACCATCTTCATTCTCTATGCATGGTGTTGGCCTACATTTCCCCCCATTGTCATGTATGCACTGTTATGTCTTCTGATTGCGGTGCCAGGGTTTATTGACTAGTATATGTGTGCTACATGTAGCAAAGTGGGGCGTTTGGACTCCTCTGGCTCCACTCTTCTTGGATAGTGCCATCTCATCTCTGATCACGTTACTTCTGCAGATGCTATGTGTGGTGTTGTCCCCAAAACCTGCAGTCGAGGTTTCAGGTAGCAGAAGCTTGAAATGATACAGTATTCAAGTTCCACCCTTCTTCAGTTTTTGGGATCTAAATGATTTCCCCTCTGGCAATGGGACAGCCTCAGGAGTTCAGAGCCTCTCTTTTCTCTTTGATGCCTCAGAACATCATCTATCTTCACATTTAGGGAGATGTTTTACGCCATTTTATTGCTTTTCCATTCCCTGCACTCCTCAGAGCTTACCAGTGACCTCTTCCAGTGTTTATCAGAGACTGAGGAATGTGGCCCAGTTTTGCCCATGGCTAGGTCCTGTGCCCCCACATGACCCTTGATCTCTTTTAGAATTTAGCAGAGACTGAGAGAGTGGTCTGGGTCTCTGGGCCCAACTCTTGCTCATGGCCAGTACCTGTGCTCCACACACTTCTGACACCTCGTGAATGAAACCTTAATGTTTGTCACCTTGTGTACACAGAATTACAGTGTGGTTTCTGGCACTGTCAATGGTAGACCAAGTCTTGAAACTTGTAGAAAAGGAGATGCCAAGAAAAATTTTTTTAGAATGAAAATGATTATAAAAGCAGTTTCTGTCATGCCATATTTAAAATATAAAAATGATAGTGGACTAAGAAATAGCATCAAATACTGTTTTTTTTTCTAAAAAGATGTATTGAAAGCATTTATTTTGTGCTTATCTGAGTAGAGAGTAACGGGCTCTTTTCAGAATACAGCTCTTGACCTTTAAGGGACTTTCTTTGGATTCTGATTATTATAGGACATTTTCTTTATAGACACCAACTTAGGGAGACTTTATTATTCTTAGAGAAAGTTGATTTAGTGTATAAAAAGTGTATTCTTTAATAGAGCTATTCATCTGGAACAGTTAGCTCTCGTTGGATTTCATTGAGCTCCATAGAGCATTAAAAAAGCTACATTATTTTTAACAAGATTTCATTGAAGCAGTTCAAGTGAGTCTCTTCAGAGCCTCCTCATGCATGCACTAGTTTTTGGTCAATAAACACATGAGATGCTGTCCCATGTCACTCAGGAGCTATAACAGACCTTAAGAGTGTCCATTGTTGGAGCCGGAGAGACAGCATAGTGGTAGGGTAGCATGCTGACCTGGGTTCTATTTCCAGCATTTCATATGGTCCCCTAGCCTGCCAGGAGCGATTCTGAGCATAAAGCCAGGAGTAACCCCTGAGCACTGCTAGGTGTGGCCCAATTCCCCACCCCCCACCACACACACCAAGTGTCCATTGTTACTTGCATGACTGTCCTGCTAACCCAGCTTGTTTCTGTGTGCCCAAGGACTGACTGGGCAAGGATTGGACGTTGGCTGATGATCCATGCTTTGAGAAAGATCCAGTTGGTTGGAAAAGACCAAACACATATTTGACTTTGTTTTATGAAAGTGTTTTGAATGCAGTGACATAGTTTTTTTAATTTAATTTTATTTAAACCATTGTGATTTACAAAGTCCTTCACAATTTGGATTTCAGATATGCAGTGAATAAGGGCCAATCCACACCTTTCTCCACATTCCCAGAGTGCATCCCATACCACCATCCTTTGCCCCAGCCTGCCAGTATAATAGACCCATTTTAAGTGTAGATTGCTTAAGTTTGGAACCCTTGATTCCATTGATGTTGCCTTTGGCTTGGATATTTAGTTCTGGTCTTTTTTAACACCACCAATGCACCTGAGACCACTTGGCCCCTGGTCCTCATCCTTTCATATTTGTATTTATCCTTTTCCACTCAGTTTCTTCTCTTCTCCTTGCTATAATTTGAGGTCAATGATGTTTCAGATAACTCCCATTTAGGCCATTGTGCTTATTCATGCAGTTATTTGAAATATCACACATAAATGATTCCATTTAGTATTTATCCCTCTTCTGGCTTACTTCATTTAATGTAATATCTTCCAGTTCCATTCATATAGCCTCAAATTGTATGATTGCATTGTTCCTTTTAGCTATGTAGTATTCCATTGTATATACATATATATATATATATATATATA
>PVKC010021722.1:0-18020 GCA_004027635.1 Crocidura indochinensis
TTTTTGGTTTTTGGGCCACACCCAGTGACGCTCAGGGGTTACTCCTGGCTATGCGCTCAGAAGTCGTTCCTGGCAGGCACGGGGGACCATATGGGAACCGGGGGATCGAACCGTGGTCCATCCTAGGCTAGCGCAGGCAAGGCAGCAGGCACCTTACCTCCTGCGCCACCTCCCGGCTCCCAAGAAGTCAGTCCAAACCCAAGGGAATTCTTGGGATGTGGGGACCACAGCCAGGCCACTGGAAATCTCTACTTTCACAATTACTGAATATAGGGAATACAGGAATTCCTATTTGTTTTTCCTTCTGGTAATGGGGGAAAGGATGGAGGACTGACTTTTTGCTTGTTCGTTTGTACATTGTTGGGTATATTTTGGGTACTCAGGGCTTAATCCTGTCTATGCACACTGGGATCACTCCTGGCAGGCTCAGGAAGTACCCTACCCAGCCCCCATGACTTCTGGAAGAGAAGGTCCTTTTCCCTCCCAACTCACTCCTTGACCAGATTTTGGATTTGTTGCTGCAGTGTATGCTGGGTGGCATCCAGAAGCTCCTGAAGGGAAGCAGAAATTCATGCAAGAGGGGCATTAAGGCTATGACTTATCTTGTCCTCCTGCCAACCCAACCTCTCCTCACTCACTGCGTGACTGTCTAGCTTGTGATTCAGGCTCTCAGTGAATTTGTCCAGACATTCCTAGATAAGAAGAGATGAAGAGGTATTATGTGTTGGCACCTTCTCATCTCTGGACCCAGAGCCGTGGCTGTCTGAGAAAGCAGTCCCAGGCCTTGAATATGGGATCAACAGACCCCACGACAACCCTCACCATACAAAGGCTCCCCTGGAATCCCAGACTCTATCCCTGTTTGGGGCCCTCCACATACCGCCATCATGGGCTCTGGTGGACCCAGGCGGGCCAGATCACAAATGCCAGCGATAAAGGCACGACTGGTGGCTAGGTAATGGCGCCCACTTTCCAGGAGTCCAGTACCCAGCTTGAGGAGCTAGGAAGCAATAAAAGCAATAAGGAACTCATGCTAAGTGCCACCATATTATCACTCCTGCCTCACTTCCTTTTGGCTTCCCAGAGCTACTCGCCAATTACACCAAAACCTCTCTGCAGCTCAGTCCAACTCTTCATTATTTTTGTTTGTTTTTGTTTTAGGGCCACACCTGGCAATGCTCAGGGGTGACTCCTGACTCTGTGCTCAGAAATCACTCATGGCAGGCTTGGGGACTATACGGAATGCCCAAGATTGAACCTGGGTCTGTCCCAAGTCAGCAGTGTGCAGGGCAAATGCATACCACTGTGCTATCACTTTGGTCCTGTTTTTTTTTTTTTATACTATCTTTATTTAAGCACCGTGATTACAAACATGTTTTAGTTGGATTTCAGTCATGAAAAGAACACCCCCTTCACTACACTAGTGCAACATTTCCACCACCAATACCCCCCATCTCTCTCTTCCCTCACCCCCTTTTTTATTTTATTTTTTTTTTGTTTTTGGGTCAGACCCAGTGGTGCTCATGGGTTACTCTTGACTCTGTGCTCAAAAATCGCTCCTGGTTCCTCCCCCCAAAAAAAACATGGGGCCAGAGAGATAGCATGGAGATAAGGCATTTGCCTTGCATGCAGAAGGACAGTGGTTCTAATCCCAGCATCCCATATAGTCCCCCGAGCCTGCCAGGAGTGATTTCAGAGCATAGAGCCAGGAGTAACCCCTGAACACTGCCAGGTGAGACCCCAAAACAAACAAACAAACAAATAATAATAAAATAAATTGCTCATGGCAGGCACAGGGGAACCATATGGGATGCTGGGATTCGAATACCATCTGTCCTAGATTGGCTGTGTACAAGACAAATGCCCTACCACTGTGCTATCTCTCTTGCCCTCCCCCTCTTCTAATTTATGATCACACCTGGCTCTACTCAGAACTTACTCGTGGATTTGTGTTCAGAAATTACACAGGTGGGGTTTGGAGGGGACCATGTGGGTTGATGGAAATAGGAGCTGAATTGAAGGCTCATTCAAGGCAAGTATGCTATTTGCAAAACTATCTCTCAGGTGCCTGATTTCCTATATTTAGTTCATACCTAGAGGCAGGCATATTCAAGGATTACTTCTGGCTCTGTTCTCAGGGGTCATTCCTGACAGTACTTAAGGGAACATATGAAATGCTGGGGATTGAGCCAGGGTTGATTAGATGCATCTAACTCACACCAGAAGTGTCCTCATCTCTGTTTCCTTGCTCCCATTGTTCTGTTCCCAAACCATTCCTTCCAGCCTATCACAAAAGCCAATGTCAGCTTCAGCCTTCAAAATGTTTTTTGTTTTATTTTGTTTTGTTGGGTTTTTTGTTGTTGTTGTTTTTGGGCCACACCCGGCAGTTCTCAGGGGTTACTCCTGCTGTCTGCTCAGAAATAGCTCCTGGCAGGCACGGGGGACCATATGGGGCACCAGGATTTGAACCAACCACCTTAGGTCCTGGATAGGCTGTTTGCAAGGCAAACGTCGCTGTGCTATCTCTCCGCAAAATGTCCTTTTTAATGTACTGCCATGTATCTCTCTATTCTACTCCTCGAATTCAGAGATTCCCCAGAAACTCAATTCTCATCTACTGTCTAGTGCACAGGAGGAATATTCTGCTTTATCGCTGAGTTTCTGTAGCATTTACAATGTGGAGTTGTCTCATTCTATGCTGATTGAATTGGCCTCAAATTAATGTTTCCTATACCACAGTTCAGGGCAAAGATAGCATGCTGGAATGCTCCTAAGGTCTGACCCCATTCATTGAAATATGAGGAGGCCTCACTTATCAGTTGATAAATAAGGGCATAATGGATGACTCAAGAGTCTTTTATTTGCTTGTTTTTTTGTTTGTTTGTTTGTTTTGGGTCATACATTGTGGCGCTCAGGGTTTACTCCTGGCTCTACGCTAAGAAATCGCTACTGGCAGGCCTGGGGGACCATATGAAATGCCGGGATTTGAACCATCATCCTTCTGCATGCAAGTCAGATGCCCTACTTCCATGCTATCTCTCCGGCCTTACTGCTGTGCTATCACTCCAGCCTCCTCAGGAATAATTCTTTTTTTTTTTTTTTTTTTTTTTGTCTTTGGGCACACCCGGCAATGCTCAGGGGTTACTCCTGCCTATGTGCTCAGAAGTCGCTCCTGGCTTAGGGGACCATATGGGACGCCGGGGGGTTCAAACTTCGGTCCGTCCTAGGCTAGCGCTGGCAAAGCAGACACCTTACCTCTAGCGCCACCACACCAGCCCCAGGCTCCTGGCTCTCTGATCAGAAATTGCTCCTGGAGCAGGCACAAGGGACCAGATGGGATGCTGGGATTCGAACCACCATCCATCCTGGATTGGCTGCGTGCGAGGCAAACACCCTTCCTCTGTGCTATCTCTCTGGCCCAAGGCAATTTATTTTTTAGTTTTGGGTTACACCTGGCAGTGTTCAGGGGTTACTCCTAACTGCTTTCAGAGATCACTCCTGGAGGGTTTGGGAACACATAAGGGATATGGGACTGAACCAGAGTCTGCTGTATGCAAGGCAAGTGCTCTAGCCAATGTATTCTCTCCGCCCCCCACTTTCATTTTTATTTTGGGGCTACACCTGGCTGTATTCAAGGTTTACTCATGGCTCTGTGCTTAAGGATCATTCTTGGCAGCTCTCAGGGAACCATACATGGTGAGAGGGATTGAACCTAGGTCAGCTGTGCAAGACAAGTACCTTTTCCCTTGACCTCTATTCAGTCCCTAGGAAGAAACTAAATCCTGACAGTCACATGAGCAATCATGAGAAAACTCTGAGCATCAGATGAGGATAACCTGGGGCTGGAGAGATAGCACAGGGGTAGGGCGTTTGCCTTGCATGCAGCTGAACCAGGACAGATAGTGGTTCATATCCTGGTATTCCATATGGTCCCCTGTGCCTGCCAGGGGTGATTTCTGAGCGTAGAGCCAGGAGTAACCCCTGAGCGCTGCTGGTTGTGACCCAAAAATCAAAATAAAAAAGAATAACCTCAGCCAAGATCGTGTAGTCTCTGAGACTCTGAAGACCAGTCAAGCTGCATCTGACTCCTGATGCACAGAAACTACCACAAATGTATAATGCTTTTAAGTACTAAATTTATAATCATGTTACATTAATAACTAATAAGCACTGCAATAAAATTAATATAGCTAGTAAAAATATTGTCAGAATGAAGTAAACAAGACAGAGGAAACTTAAGCCAAGTAATGGGGTTGGGAATATATGTGTCTGTGTGCTTATGCACACATACTATTTTATTTTATATTTGGGTTTCCCAACTGGAACTCAAGAGGGAGTTCTCAACCAACCTGGCTAATGGTTTAATGTGAGGGCCTGAGGATATGATGGTACTTGATCTTGTGGTGTTCAGGGGTGCCTCCACAGTCATACTCATTCTTGGGGGATCTCCAGAACGGTACCTAGCATTGCTCAGGGGAATATATATTTATAGTGTGTGTGTGTATGTGTATGTATATATATTTGGAGGGGAGGTTTGGGAGCCACACTGCCAGTGTTCAAGCCTCTTCCTGACTCTGTGCTCAGGAATAACCTGACAGGGGTTTGAATTTTGTTGTTGGGGATCAAACCCAGGACCTGACACAAGGCAAATTCTCTACTACTGAGCTATATCCCAACCCCCTATTAAAGAGGGTCTGTATCTAAATGTGTCACTGGTTTGACCTCCATATGTCTCTGGGGCTTATGAGCTGATTCAGGATGTCCTCTGACAGCATAATGGGCTAATATCTGACCAAGACCATTGTTACGTCTTGTTTTTCAATCTTGAGGTCCTTATCGGTCTAGAGAACTATGTTTTTGTTACTTTTTAGCTTGTCAAATAGCTAGATTCCCCCATCTGTCTCCCCTCCATTCATTTTCCAGTAATCCCCTGGAACTTTCTTCCAGGTCCTTCCCCTCTATCTTAGTCCCATCCCAAGTTAGAACTCCTTGTCAGAATCACCTTTTCCAATCGAGTCTCCAGTTCTGACACTTCAGCTTCCACCAACTCAATAGAGGCCCTGGAAAAGTCAGAGAAACAGAGCTGGGGTCCATCTGGTCCGCAGTTGGAGTGGGAGGGGGCCATGGGGGCATTGACATGAAGGGCTGCAAGGTACAGACAGGAAAAACATCACCCACTTCCATCTCTGACTCACTGCAGTGTGGGAGCTATCAGCCCCAGACCAGAGCAGAGCAGGAAGAGTAGAAGGAGGGTGGCTGTGGTGAAGGCAGGAAGTTGTGAACCGCCCAGAGCAGGTGTTGGGGGAAGGGCAGGGGTTCCAGAATCAGAAGCAAATGGCAGCTCTGGGGGCGAACCTGAGGCAGAAGGCACCCCCTCTCCCAACACAACATACATGAAAGGGGTAGAGGGGATCACAGCCTTGGCATTGATAGCAAAGATACTGTACCAAGCTCCATCTTGTCCCGTTGGAACTTCTGCCTTTAAGAACTAGAGGAGGTGGCATGTATGGGGGGTCCTACCTGTCTCCCCCCAATACCGCCAGACCTGTACATACTTACCGGAAACGGGGTGAGTCTTTGAGACACTCCTCAAAATCCAACTTGACAGTCATCTCTGCTTGACAGATGAAGCCTAGGGGTGGGGTGGGCATGCAGATGGAAGCACCCCTGTGCCCGAAGGAAGGAGCGGAGATGAGGAAAGAGGACAGGGTCCTCTCCAGGGAGGTGCAATTCTCTCCCCAAGGGGATCCTAGGAAGGGGGTCCTAGGAAGAGCTCGCACCCTACACTTTCAGACAGCGAAGACAAGGGTAGAGGCGGAGCCTGAGCAGAGGAGAGGGCCCTGAGATCAGAGAAGCCACAGCCCCGCCTTCAGAGCCTATATACAGTTCCTTCTGGAGACTAGTCTTGGTTCTCTCCTTCAGGGTTGAATTTGGGGACCCTGGCAGACTTGGAATACCACAGAGGTTAGATGAGCCTGGTAAGGCTTCTGGCTCTAAGTTTCCCCATCTGGAAACTGGAAATGACAACGCCCTACCCCTAGGGTTATGATAAAAATTAAAGATTATAAGGACAACATTTTGGTTGTTTGCTTAGATTTGTTTTTTTGTGGGGGACGCAATTGGCAATGCTCAGCAATTCCAAGTTGAGTCCTTGCAGGCTGCACTCAGCTCAATGCTCTTGGGAGCCATGCAGTGCTAGTCCCCAGTACTAACACATTTATGGCTAAATCATACTAGTTACTGTACTTCAGTTGATCTTCTGGGACCAGGTTCTTATCACATGGACAGTTCCAAGCTTTCTTCTCAGTTCTGCCTGTTCTCTTAACTTCCCTGCCTTCCTCCCCTCTCCTCAGTAACTGACTGAGCAGGTCCCAATTCACAGTACTCAGACTCCTGCTCTTCTCTTTATTGTTCACCCTGGGGCAGTAAGGGCAGGGGAAAGTTGGCCCACCGCACCCCCAACTGGCTGCATTTCCTGTTGTCCACCTTCCTCTTCCTTAGTTCTTCGAAAGTTGCAGAGTTTCACCTGGAGAGAAGGGTCAGTTATTGGCTTTCTTGCAGCAAGCATGAGATCAGGACCAATGACTTCCAGACTCTCTCACCTAGCCCCTCTCCCTTCCTAAGTATTTGCAGTCCCTTGTTCTGTACCAGCTCACATCTGTGTAGGTTTGGATTTAGGGAGTTTGGGCAGCTTCCAGACACCAGGTGCCTTCAAGCTTTCTAGACTGCCAGTTCAGCTCCATGGATATCATCCACTGAGACCAGCCATATACTAGATAGGTTCCACTGTCTTTGGAAGATGGGGTAGTACTTTGGTTAGGGGGTAAGTCAGGATGGAGGGAGGAGGGTACAGGGACTTCTGGAAATCTAAGCAGGCATGAGGATATCAACTCCTCCAGTTTCTCTGGTTCCTTTCTTCACAATGACACCCTTATACTGGGTCCTCTCCTACCATGTTGCTAATCTACTTTTTGTTTTGTTTTGTTTTGTTTTTTGGTTTTGTTTGTTTGTTTGTTTGTTTTTGGGTCACACTCGGCCGCGCTCAGGGGTTCCTCCTGGGTCTACGCTCAGAAATTGCTCCCGGCAGGCTCGGGGACCATAGGGGGGATGCCGGGATTCGAACCACCATCCTTCTGCATGCAAGGCAAGCACGCTACCTCCACGCTATCTCTCCGGCCCCTACACTTTCTTTTTCTACTAAATGAGTGAGAGATAAAGGGAGAGATCTTGTCTAGAGCCAGGCCCAGGGAGATAGTGAGGGTATGACTGAGTCATTCAGAGAATCCTCAATGGCTTTGTGAAAAGGGTTTCTCGTGTGGTTCAGCAGAAGGACCTTAGTATCTATAAACTTTCAATCACTTAGGATAACCTTGAGGAGTTTGGATATGTCATAGGATCAGAGATAGGTATCAAGTTAGTGGTTCTCCACCCTCCCCATCCTCAGCCTGACCCAGCCCCGCTTCTCACAGTCCTGCTCGTGGTCTGGGTCTTCCTCAAGCTCTGGGTAAGCACAGCATCTCAGGTATCTTCCTTTGCTATAATATTCCTTGCGTTTCACTTCAAAGTCCTTCTGCGAGAAGCCAGTAGCTAGTGCTAGGGACTGATTTCTGAAGGTAGAAGAATCTGAAGAAACACCCAAATCGATCTGAGTCTCCACGGATCCAGGATCCAATTTACCTCCCTCTTTCCTGGCCCCACCAGTTGTCCATTGTGCCCATACCCGGGGGAGAAGTTTTAGTTCCAGATTTTCATATCACAGGAGGGCATTGTCTTCCCATATTTCAGAAGAAATTTGGTGACTATTCTCATAATTCTCTTAGATTTTCTGTTCTTTCTCACTAGCCAGCCTTCCATAGGGACTATTCTTTTTGCTGTTTGTTTTAAGTCACACTTAGTTGTGAACTTGGAAATTAACTCCTGGTGGGTATTGGGAGACCATACAGAGTCCCACGAATCAAACCTGGGTTTGCCACAAAGAAGGTCAGCGCCCTCCTCTCTATACCTCTGCCCCTCTCCTCAGGACTATTCTGATGGATACCTTTCCCCATGTGCCCATATTTTCTGGGGTCACCTTCTACCAGTATCTTTCAAGCAGCCGGGCCCCAGGTTAATCAATGACCACTGAGAGAGACAGACCACAGAGTCAGTCCCTGGGATCCCAAAACTCACCTCTATTTTGTAGGATGTGGTTACTAGGAGCCAGTTTTTCTCCCACTTTTACTTCTCTGCTAAGTCCTCCAGTCCAATCTCTCTCCGTGGACTTGGGTTCTGAGTTCAACATCACACTTTGATTGCTACTGTCCGCACTGGCATTACTCTCACTGCTCTCTCTGTCCAAGGGCAGATTTTTCTGAGCCTTGAAGAATTTTCCTTCATCATAATGTGCCTTCCGTTGCTTCTCAAAATCACTGGAGTCTGGAGGCCAGCAGAAGAGTTGACTTTCCCACCAGGTTCTGGACGAAGGCCCACTCTGCCTCCCCTTTCCATTCAGTACTCCACCCCTTAGCTCACATGTCTTGGAAAAGTTGTCTGGGGACGCTTGCCTTCTGTTATCATGATACTGATGGACCTTGGGGTAGAAAGTGTCCATTGTGGCCAACCTGAAGGGGAGGGAGACTAGTTGGGGGCACCGAAGGGAGAGAACAATAATGTGGGAAGGTGGTGCCTTGGGGTCATCCTGGAGGATCCTCTTCACCCATCTGTGGTCAGGTGTGATGGGAAGTATATTAATATTCCATTTGAGGAGCCAAAAAATCAGAGCTTAGAATTGGAGAAACAGGAAGATGCTTGCTTTGCATGTGGCCAACCTGGATTTGATCCCTGGCTCTCCATATGATGCCCCTGAGCACTGCCAGGTGTGGCAAAAAGAAAAAGAAAAAAAAGGAAGGAAAGAGAGAACGAAAGAAAAAGAGAAATAAACACAGACCTGACTCGGGGCCTGGGAGATAGCATGGAGGTAAGACGTTTGCCTTTCATGCAAAAAGGTCATCGGTTCGAATCCCGGTGCCCCATATGGTCCCCAGTGCCTGCCAGGAGCAATTCTGAGCATAGAGCCAGGAGTAACCCCTGAGCACTGCCGGGTGTGACCCAACAACAAACAAACAAACAAACAAAAAAAAACAGACCTGACTCAAATCCTAGAATTTTCAGGGGAAATTTGGGGAGCAAGTACCCCAGTTGATCCCCCAGTTGATCTCTAGTAGGACCCTTACCTCTTTCTTAGCATTTCAGGAGTCAATGGGCTGGCAGATTGTTGGGAAAGCTCCTCATTGCTGTCTTGCAATCTGTGAGGAAGGAAGCAGTGTGAAGGAGAACATCAAACATCATTTTGTCCCAGAGATCTCCCTACCTCCTCCCTCTAGTCCCCTTTTCTGAAAGAGAACCAGACTAGGCTGAAGAGCGAGGACAGAGGCTCAGCACCTGTGGTAGGGGGTCTTTGGTTCATCCACCTTCACAAAACCATAGTTCTTGTCAGTTGGGTGATAGGTGGCCAGGATGTTCATTTCATCCCAGTGCTGATGATGCTTCTTCCTAGGGTCAGAGGACACAGAAAGGGATAGAACACTTGAATGACCTTGTTTTCTTGTCCTCACTTCAACCATTCAAAATCTTTTTTCTTGGGTGCAGAGCGATGGTACAGCAGGTAAGGCATTTGCCTGGCATGCTGGGTGCAATCTTCTGCATTGCATATAGTACCTAGAGCATTGCCAAGAATGACCCTAGAGCACAGTGACAGTGAGCACTGCCTGGTATGGCCCATACATCAAAAAAACAAGCAACAAAACCTTTTTCTTGCATCGCTTGTCCTTTCAGAGGCAGAAGAGGCTGTGGAGAGAGTTTTAAGCAAAGATAATCATGCAGACAGGGTTTTATCCAGTCTCGGTTCTCTCCTCAAGACCTGGAATCACAGATTGCTCGCCCCAACTGGCCACACCAACTCTCACTTCTACTTATGAATTCTCCGCCCCTTCCCCTTAGAGTTGTGTGAACTGAGTGAAATGGTGAATGAAATGCTGAGCCGGGCGCCTTACCGATCCTTAGTAGGGGATTTAGCCTTCAGACTGGAGCTGTTTTTAAGAATGCCCCGGATTGCCGGATTGTGGGGTTGCAAGCAAGTCGACCCAGATTGCGAACTGCCTCCTGAGCTGGACACAACACCTGGCGTCCCGGGCCCAGATACACTAGTTTCGGGGAAGGGAGTTTGGGGTGAGCTGGTGGTCCAGGGTCCATGAGCTTGGCCTTGACCTTGGCCTTGGGAAGCTTCCCCAAAGCGCTGGCTGCATTCCAGGGGGCGGTGGGGGGTCCCAGAAAACAGGGGAGAAAAGGCTTCCACCACCCTGAAGCCTCCAGGCAATCTCCGGGTGGACCCTGCCTCCCCGCTGAGGCCTCCAGCAGCCCCCAGAGATGGAAGCTTCTCCATGGCCCCTTTTGGGGGTCACCCTACCCGCCCCACTCTGCCCCCCAGCTCCCCATCGCCCCGCCCCGGAGGGCGGGAGGATGCCAGACCCCGAACTCTCTCCCCTCTCCCCTCCACAGGCTGGAGCTGGGTGGGTGGAACCCGATGACAGACTGAGCAATCAATCCCCAGCTCAGCTGGGACGGCCCCTGGCTGGCCCCTCGGAGGAAGAGTCTTTCTTTGTCTCTGGGCCCGGTTCCCGCCCTGCTCCCCTCATCCCTCACACCCTCCATCCGAACTGGCCAATCATAGCCAGGGGCGCTGGACTTAGGCCTTGATTGTGAGGTCACAACTACCCTCACAGCCTGACAGAGACAGAGAATCTCTGTCAGGGGAGAACGGGGCTTGCATGGGGTGTGTGGAGTAAGCTCGTCGTCGTTGCAAAGTGCCATGCTTAGGTTGCTTTTGCATTTCCTTTTATAATTTATAACCTCAGTTGCATGGGGGCTGAGGGGTGGATGGGATCTCCTAGAAGGGGTGGAACAAACAATTGGGAAGCTCACTGGGAGCCGTGGTAGTTGCAAACTGCATGTTCAGGTTGCTTTTGCATTTCTTTCCCTAATTCACAACCTAAGCTGCATTAAGGCTGAGGGAAGAGGTGGACTCTTCCAGAAGTGATTGGGAAGCTCATTAGGAGCCGTCGTCGTTGCAAACTGCCATGCCTGGGTTGCTTTTGCATTTCTTTTTTTAATTCACAGTTTCAGTTGCATGGGGGCTTAGGGGCTGGATAGACTCTTCTAGAAGTAGTGGAGCAGGCGATTGGGAAGCTCATTGGGAGCTGTCGTCGTTGCAAACGGCATGCCCAGGTTGCTTTTGCATTTTTTTTGCCTTTCTTTCTTTCCTTTTTCTTTCTTCTTTTCTTTCTTTCTTCTTTTCTTTCTTTCTTTCTTTCTTTCTTTTTCTCTTTTTTTTCTTTCTTTTTTTTTGGCTTTTGGGCCACACCCGGCGGTGCTGATACTACCCGGGATTCGAACCAACCACCTTTGGTCCTGGATCAGCTGCTTGCAAGGCAAACGCAGCTGTGCTATCTCTCCGGGCCCCGCATTTCTTTTTTTAATTCACAACCTAAGTTGCATGGGGGCTGAGTGGGGATGACTCTTCTAGAAGTGGAGCAGGCGATTGGGAAGCTCATTGGGAGCTGTCGTCGTTACAAACTGCATGCCCAGGTTACTTTTGCATTTCTTCTTTCTTTTTTTTAATTCACAACCTAAGTTGCATGGGGGCTGAGGGGGGATGGAATCTTCTAGAAGTGACTGTGGACTCTTGTAAAAGTGGAGCAAGCGATTGGAAAGCTCATTGGGAGCCATCGTCGTTGCAAACTGTCATGCCCGGGTTGCATTTGCATTTCCTTTTATAATTTATAAACTCAGTGGCACGGGGGCTGAGGGAAGGAAGAGATTTGTGGAATCTTCTAGAAGTGCCGTGAGGGGCAGCCACGCTCACAGGCTCCCTTCTCGGGGTGCGGGGGGACCCTTCGGACCCTGTCACCCCTTCTCGTTCCACGTGGAA
Organism: Crocidura indochinensis; assembly: GCA_004027635.1. Classification (NCBI taxonomy): domain Eukaryota; kingdom Metazoa; phylum Chordata; class Mammalia; order Eulipotyphla; family Soricidae; genus Crocidura; species Crocidura indochinensis. The sequence continues at coordinate 11,966 of PVKC010021722.1, forward strand.
GCGGGCGCAGCAAGTGGGCGCCGAGGACCAGAAGCGAACTAACACCCTGGACTAAAGTGTCACTCACGCCTGTCTCCCTCTTGCAGGCGGGGCCGTCGGTGGCGGCGGCGGTGTCGCAAAAGAGTCGCGCGGCGCCACGACACCGTCGCAAAACCCGCCCCGGCTCGGGTCTCCTTCGCGGAACCCGGCCGTAAAGTAAGCCGCTCGGCCGCCAAGCGGCGCCGTAAAGCGTCAGCGCGGCCCGCAGGGCGCCTGCGCGCTGCGGCTCGGTTGCCACGGTGCCGCCAAGCGCGGCTGTCGCGCGACCCCCGGTGTCAGCGACCATGGCGGCGGGGTCGGGCGTGAGTGGGGGCTCGGGGGGCGGCCCCGGGCCCGGGGGCGACCTGGGCGGCGGCGGGGAGCTGCACCCGCGCACCGGGCGCCTGGTGAGCCTGTCGGCCTGCGGGCGCACAGCGCGGCGCCAGCAGCCCGGCCAGGAGTTCAACCACGGGCTGGTGCTCAGCCGGGAGCCCCTGCGCGACGGCCGCGTCTTCACCGTCCGCATCGACCGCAAGGTGCGGCCCGGGCAATCGGGAGGGCGGAGGGCGGAGGGAGGAGGAGGCCTGGCAGGACCCGGGAGCCCACGCCCAGAGTCTGCTGTCTAGCAGACTCAGGTGACAGGTGACAGGTGAAGGGCAGGTAGGAAGGGAGCACAGAGCAGAGACTGACTCATGGGGTCATGGAAGGAGATGAGAACTCCTCGAGTTCCCTCCTGAGCCAGCAGCAGAGAAGGAAAATTGGGGTGTCTCCCCCTAGCATGATGAGTGAATGCCTCTCCTGGGACTGTCAGCAAGCAGACTCAGGTGACAGGTGATAGGTAACAGGCAGGTAGGAAGGGAGCATGGAGCAGGGGTGGAGACATAGAGTCATGGAAGGAGGTGAGAAATTCCTTGAGTTCCCACCTGAGGCAGCACCAGAGAAGGAAATTTGGGGCGTCACCCACCCCGCTAGCATGATGAGTGGGTACCTCTTCTGGGGCTGTCAGCAAGCAGACTCAGGTGACAGGTTACAAGCAGGTAGGAAGGGAGCACGGAGCAGGGGTGGAGACATGGAGTCATGGAAAGAGATGAGAAACTCCTTGAGTTCCCACCTGAGGCAGCAGCAGAGAAAGAAAATCGGGGTGTCACCCACTAGCATGATGAGTGGGTGCCTCTCCTGGGACTGTCAGGTGACAGGTGACAGGTAACGGGCAGGTAGGAAGGGAGCACGGGGCAGGGATGGAGACATGGAGTCATGGAAGGAGATGAGAATTCCTCGAGTTCCCTCCTGGGCCAGCAGCAGAGAAGGAAAATTGGGGTGTCTTCCCCAGCACGATGAGTGGGTCCCTCTCTTGGGACTCTCTGGCATGGAGATAGCAAGCAGACTCAGGTAACAGGTGATGGGCAGGTAGGAAGGGAGCATGAAGCACAGAAGGAGTCATGGAAGGAGGTGAGAATTCCCTGAGTTCCCTCCTGAGCCAGCAACAGAGAAGGAAAATTGGGGCGTTATCCTTTAGCATGATGAGTGGGTACCTCTTCTGGGACTGTCAGCAAGCAGACACAGGTGACAGACGATGGACAGGTAGGATAGACGCATGAAGCAGAGACAGACTCGTCATGGAGTCATGGAGGGAGCTGAGAACTCCTTGAGTTCCCTCCTGGCAGCAGCAGAGAAGGAATATTGGGGCATCACCCTTTAGTATGATGAGTGGGTGCCTCTTGGAGATGTGAGATGTGCTTGTAGGGACAGAGAAAAACAAGGGGAGAAACTTTTGGACCAGAAACTCAGGAAATGAACTAGAAGGATGGGTCAAAAAAAGGCTCAGGGAGCAGCCGAGTTGCTTGTGTGGGAAGAGGCCAGGCTCCCAGAGACAGAATTTGGGGAGAGAGTGAATCTCATTGGAGCCAGAGCTTGTGAAATGCAAGCAGGGGAAGAAGAAGTTTTCTCTGCAAGAGCACGGGGGATTTATTGTACATGTGAGGAAACTGAGGAGCCACAGCAGGGAAATGCTAGACGATCTCAGCAGCATCCAGAATGTTCTGGGTTTTATTTGGGGGTGGGTAGTAGCTGGTATTGGAGAGAAAAGCCAGTTAGTTCTGAAAGTGGGGAATGGGTCGGTACCTCGGCCTATGAAATGTGGTGTCCTCGTGGTGGGAGCTCTCGCTGTAGCCCATCTGAGCCTCTGTCCACCGCCCCTGTCGCAGGTCAACTCCTGGAGTGGCTCCATTGAGATTGGGGTGACGGCACTGGACCCCAGTGTGCTGGACTTCCCAAGCAGCGCCACGGGGCTGAAGGGGGGCTCGTGGGTAGTGTCGGGCTGCTCGGTGCTGAGGGACGGACGCTCTGTGCTGGAGGAGTATGGTCAGGACCTGGACCAGCTCGGTGAAGGGGACCGAGTGGGTGTGGAGCGCACAGCTGCCGGGGAGCTCAGGCTCTGGGTGAATGGGCGGGACTGCGGCGTGGCCGCTACTGGCCTGCCCGCTCGTGTCTGGGCCGTCGTGGACCTTTATGGCAAGTGCACCCAGATCACGGTGCTGCCCCCTGAGCCAGGCTTCAGCCCCCCTACTCCCACCCCTACACTTCCCCTCGAGTCTTCTGCCCCCCCTGAAGATTCTGCATTGGCTGAACAGGGGACCTCTGGGGACGAAGGTGAGAACACAACTAAGGCGGTGGTGGAAGGGTGGGGCAGAGGGAATGTCTGAAGGAATGGGGACGTGGAATACCAAGTGTGGGTGTGGGTAGGACTCTCCAGACTGATGGAAGGGAACCACAGGGGCTAAGAGGAGGGCTGGAGTGGGTAGTACAGTGTGTAGAGTGCTTGCCTTGCATGCAGTCACTTCGGGTTCAATCCCTAATGTCCATATGGTCCCCCAAGTACACTGCCAGGAGTAATTCCTGAATACAGAGCCAACAGTAAGTAAGCCATTAGCATAGTTGGGTGGGGGCCCCCAAAAAACCAAAGAAGTAAAGGAAGTGATCCCATATTCCTTGTTCCCCTCCAATTTTGCCTTATCCTTGGCCTTCATAGTGTCCCCACTACAGGCCCTACCAGAGATGTGTTATAACAGGTTTGAGTCAAATAATGGTGAGCGCATCAGAAGACCCAAGAAGGAGAGGGAAGAGTGAGATTGACGTGGGGGACATCATATCAGAAATAGTGAGAACATGGCAAGCTTGAGTGTAGAACTTCACTTCAGCTTTCTTTATCTTGCTGCCATAGAATTTGCCAGCATGGAGTTGTCTGAGGTGGTGAGCAACGCCATCCTGTCCGCCTACAATGGGGGTCTCTTAAATGTGAACCTGAGCTCCCCACCAGCAGGAGAAGCTCTGGGTCCTAGCGGTGCTGCCACCTCTCCTATCCTCACTTCCAATGATGCTCTGCTCTTTCACGAGAAGTGTGGAACTCTCATCAAACTCAGCAACAACAATAAGACAGCCGAGCGCCGCCGACCCCTGGATGAATTTAACAATGGAGTCGTGATGACAAACCGTCCGCTACGGGATAATGAAATGTTTGAGGTGTGCAAACATCCCCAGGGCCCGACTAGCACCTCATCGTGGGGAGCTTAAAATGGAAATCCTTGATATTAGGACAAATCGAGATCTGTTCTCTGTATTTACATTTTTCTTCGTTCCCTTCTGCCAAGATCCGAATTGACAAGCTTGTAGATAAGTGGTCGGGCTCCATTGAGATTGGCGTCACCACCCATAACCCCAACAATTTGGAATATCCAGCCACCATGACCAACCTCCAATCAGGTAATGGTCCCTGGATGGAGAAGGACCTGGGACTCAGGTGGAGGAAGGCTGTTCCCTAACAAAGGTATCTATCTGCTTCCTTCAGGCACCATCATGATGAGTGGATGTGGAATCCTGACCAACGGCAAGGGGACGCGCCGGGAATACTGTGAATTCAGTCTGGATGAGCTGCAGGTGAGGGTGAGCAATAGAGGTTCGGCCATTTTTGGGGGGAACCTCTTTTGTATCCCTGCCTGGAATCTGGAATCTTCTGCCTCCCTCAAGCAAGGCACTCTTTTTTTGTTTTTGTTTTTGTTTTTGGGTCACATTGGCAGTTCTCAGGGGTTCCTCCTGGCTCTGTGCTCAGAAATTGCTCCTGGCAGACATGGGGGACCACATGGGATGCTGGAATTCAAACCACTGACCTTCTGCATGTAAGGCAAATGCCTTACCTCCATGCACCTCTCTGGCCCCCTTGCAAGGCACTCTTATCTCTTGCTTGGAGGTTCTTTTTTTGTTTCTGTTTTATTTTTTTGTTTGTTTGTTTTTGGGTCACACCTGGCAGCACTGAAGGATTACTCCTGGCACTGCACTCAGAAATCACTCCCATCGGGCACAGGGGACCATATAGGATGCCGTGATTCAAATCACCATCCATCCTGGATCCGCTGCTTACAAGGCAAATGCCCTACCACTGTGCTATCTCTCCGGCCCCTTGCTTGAAGGTTTTCTTTCTGAGAAGGCAGGGATGCTTTAAGTCTTAGGACTCCAATTTTTCAGTTGTCTGGGTTCAGTTTCTCCTGCTGTTTGATCATTTATAACAATGACCTAAGGCAAAAAGCATAACTTCGGTAGTTTTTTCTTCTGTTATCTAAGATGAATCTATTAGTATTAAGTATTAATTGGTTTTCTATTTTTTTGTTTTTTGGGGGGTGCTTTTTTGGGTCACACCCGGCTGCGCTCAGGATTTAATCCTGGCTCTACACTCAGAAATCGCTCCTGGCAGGCTCGGGGGATCATATGGTATGCCAGGATTTGAACCACTGTCCTTCTTCATGCAAGGCAAACGCCTTACCTCCATGCTATCTCTCCGGCCCTGGTTTTCTTTTGCTTTTTTTTTTTTTTTTTTTGGTTTTTGGGCCACACCCGGTGATGCTCAGAGGTTACTCCTGGCTTGGGGGACCATATGGGACACCAGGGGATCGAACCACGGTCCGTCCTAGGCTAGCGCAGGCAAGACAGGCACCTTACCTCCAGCACCACCGCCCGGCCCCCCAGCCCTGGTTTTCTTTTCTTTTTTCTTTTCTTTTTTTTTGGGGGGGGGATCACACCCAGCAGCAACTCCTGGCTTTATGCTCAGAAATCGCTCCTGGCAGGCTCAGGGGACCATATGGGATGCCGGAATTCAAACCACTGACCATCTGCCTTACCTCCATGCTATCTCTCCAGCCCCCATTTAATTGGTTTTCTAAGTTGACATAAGGTGGTGTTTATAGACAGTGCTTGACTTGCATTGGGCACTTGGGAAGCTCTGAGATTCCTAAGATCCTTTGTCGAATGGATTGGTGGGAAGGCTAGAGGATTGCTCTCCTTTCCTTGGCCCTGGAAGAAGTCAGGAGCTTGATTCAGTGGAGAGATTCTAGACTGTTGTTTTTCTTTCTGAGTAGGAAGGTGACCACATTGGTCTCACGAGGAAGTCCAATTCTGCTCTACATTTCTTTATTAATGGCATCGATCAGGGTAAGAGCCTTGAGCCAGGGTTTTATTGGTGGGGAGAGGGGTTCTGCGCCTCAGTTTTCTGTCTCTGTTATGTTTTTCTTTCCTGTATGTGACTCTTCTCCCCTTAACTGTACTCCCTGTGCCTTCTTTTAACCCACAGGTGTGGCTACCCCACTGACTCCTCCAGTGGTCTATGGTGTGGTAGACTTGTATGGGATGGCAGTGAAGGTGACCATTGTGCACAACAACAACCACAGTGACCGTCTACGCCGGAATAACGCTATCCTACGGGCACTGTCCCCCGAGGGTGCTCTCCGCCGAACTGCCCCTTCCACTCAGGCAGAACCTGAGCGTCTGCTTTTCCACCCCAACTGTGGACAGAAGGCAGCTATCACCCACGAGGGACGCACTGCCTTGAGGCCCCAGTATGGCCCATGGGGTGGGGAGAAGCCTGCGGAAGGGGCTCTAATAGGGTTAGGGGTGAGGGTAAGGGAATTGGGGGGAGGCAGAGAGAGTCTGATCCTAGGGGAGTGCTAGGCAGAAAAGGGGGAAAACTATCATAGATGGTGAAGTTTAACTG
>PVKC010021723.1:0-18021 GCA_004027635.1 Crocidura indochinensis
AAAAAAAAAAAAAAAAAAAAAAAAAAAAAAAAAGCTATGCATTGCAAAACATGCTCATTGTAGCCATTAATCCAGACATTGCGTCTGATTAAAAAATCAGCTCAAATTATTTTATATATTTTTGTTTTGCAGGTTAAAGTTTTTTTTTAATAATGACACTATTTACAGTCAGGCAGAAAATGTTTTCTTCTTCCTAGAGGGGCATGACAAAAAATAATTGAGAAGCACTGGTCTACCCTAACTACTTAATCCTGCCACTACAGCACAATAACAGTAATAGACAATGCAAACAAGCAAAAACTCACAACCACCAGAATTGGCTTACTGTATGTTTTGCTGACTTCTACCATAAAGGAAGAATTGTCAAACACGGAGAGCAAATTACTTTAACAGTTACCTATGTTTTGTCATTTATTCTTTGTTGCTGCTGTTTTCATTTTATTTTGTTTCTGTTACCTTTTAAAAATGAAAAAGTTAGTTTTAGCTTCAGGTTCTCCAAATATAACTATGGGGCAGATTTGATCAGAAAGTAGTAGCTTGTTTGGCCTCAGCGTTATCTGATTCTAATGTGATGAAATAAATTCTGCATTCTGTAAGATGTAGGTAATAACAGAGGAAAATAATTTTTGGCTCTAACTATAACATGCAAAATCTTTTTTAATTTTAATTGAATCCCTTCATCCACTAGGAAAAGAAGTGTTTATTTGTAAATTATAGTATTCTAAATTTAAGAATTCAACTATTCTATAAATTTTCATTTAAACATATTAGAATATATTTCCAGTTTATTCCTTAATGCTTTTAAAATAGAATTAATTATTTTTAAGTATTTCTTTTTGGGGGGGGCACACCAGTGACGCTTTCTGGCACTCAGAAATCGTTCCTCGCTTTGAGGAACATATGGGAAGCCAGGGATTGAACTACAGTTTGTCCTAGGCTACCACATTCAAGATAGACTCCTTGTTGCTTGCACCACTGTTCCGGCTCCAAATTATTTTTAATATTTTTTGTTTTTTTGGGGGGGGGAGGTCACTCCCAGCAGTGCTCAGGTGTTACTCCTGGCTTATGCTCAAAAATTGCTCCTGGCAGACTTAGGGAACCATGTGGGTTGCCGGGATTCGAACCACCAACTTTCTGCATGAAAGGCAAATGCCTTATCTCCATGTCATCTCTCTGGCCCCTGATTTTATTAAAATAATTATACTATTCTTTTTTTGTTGATTAAATCTTTATTCACGCACCCACAAACCTCAAGTTTTCAGTACATATATAAACTATTTGTCTATTAAACTGCTAGACGTAATTGTGAGAGATCAACACAAAATCTTGATAAGATTAGTATCATTGTTCAGCATATGTTACTGTACAAGGAAAAGTAAAATAGATTTAAGAATAGAGTAATATGAAGAAATTGTCTAACACCTTGCATTTTAAATATAAAGATCACATTGATTTGTTATCACTTCAAAATGCATAAAATAGAGCATATAGAATATAAATAAGTAGCAAAATAGAGCACACAGGTCTCTTTTAAAGTAACTTTTGAAGTAACTCTTTTATCCATGATTTACTAGTTTTGAAGACTTGAGCAATTAAATATACCTTTCCAAGTCTTTACTTTTTAGTCCTTTTTAATGATAATAATATAAAATAACATAAAAATAAAATAATAAAAACGATAATAATTAAAGAACTATTGTACTACTATTAAATTAAAGATAATACATATATTTTCAATATAATTCCTAGATTTTAAATAAAAATGCATATGTTGAGTCACATTTTAATAGTCTTATTGTCAACAAGAAAACAGTTTAAAAACTGCAATGATCACTTTGTATTGGACATCACATTATAGAATGAATCTAGACTTTAATTTGATAATCATTATCAGATAGCTCTTGTCTAACTTTTAGGGTCATAATTTCTAAACATTTTCTTTAAAATGTGTATTAGTGAATCAGAGAGTACAGTAGTAATCAACTTGCCTTGAATCTAGCCCATCTGCATTAGATCTGCAGAACCCTATATGGTCCTATGAGTTTGCCAGTAGTAAGCCCATGAGCACCACTGGATGTGGCTAAAACACCAACATAATAATAATTAAAATATACATTAGCTCACTTCAACAACACATATACTAAAACTTGAAGAATCCAGACAAGTATAGCAAGATCCCTGATCAGCAATGACATGTGAATGCATGAAGTAGTTATAAAATTATTTTCAGCCTAACAGATTTCATTTTCTGTCTTGAGTCTTATGGATAAATTGCTACAATTCTTTTTTTGTTCCTTATTAGCAACTATAAAAAATAGGACACTACTTCTCAATTATTACAGAAGATTTCATATGATAGCCTTCCGTCAAAAAACTCTTGTCAATCAATCACAAAAAAGACAAATCTAATAACCAATCTAAATGTTTCAAAACAAGTGACCTATGGTCAGACCATGTAATTACTTGTACTTTAAAAATTCCTCAATCCCTATTTCTAATGTTAGTCTGTTTTGGACTATTTATTGATTAACCTCTAGTCTTAAATAAAAGCTTTCTTGATTCTATTTTAGCCAAGTTATTTCTCAGTTAATAAGGTCTATAATTTAATGAAAATAATTCTGGATAGAGGTGATGGTGGTTGTTTCATCACAATGATTTACTTAATATCACTTAATAGTTCAAATGCCTTATCTCCATATCATCTTTCTGGCCCCTAATTTTATTAAAATAATTATACTTTTCTTGATATTTTCCTTCTCCATTTGTTATTTAAAAGTATATTGATTAATCTCGTTTGTTTTTTTCAGCATTACTGAATTTGAGTTTATTCTGTATTTTATTGTTGTATTTATTGTTTATTTTTATTGTTGTAGTTTATATTTTCAAATACTTTATTTTTCAAACATTTTAAAGTCTGTTAATAATTTACTCTATACATGCCTTTATTAATGTGATAGTAGGTGTGTGTGGAACTAATTACAGCCCAAGTTTTCAATCTTGTATGCTTATTCACACTCTTGGAGTGTGAATTTCTGAGTATTAACTCTTCTGTTAATACTACATGATGCAGGATATCAAGAGTAGGCCAGAAACGAGTGTTTTCTCTTCATATGAGAGGTTAAGACCAACTGAGTTTGTGTATCTTCCTCCCCCTAGATTAGTCAATAACAACAAAAACAACAGTTTAGCCTCCGGCTAATTAATTTCTCCTGAAGGGAAGAACTTAAAGAAAACAGCATCCCCTTTTTTAAGAAAAACAGAAATTTTCCTTTAACCACTGCTGCCAGGACCATTTTTTTCAGTAATAACTCCCAGAAAGGACTGAATTTGGGGAAGTGAGATGCAATTTTTACTTGTTAGCTGAGGACTTGATTCCCTTGAAATTTTAAATGTCTCAGATTCTGGTCGTTTGTGAATCCCAGTTCAGGTTCGCCTACCCCAGCTCTCTTTCCTTTAGAGGCTTTAGCCAGAGGGGCTCTGCTCTGGGAAATTGCAATTATCAATTTAAAAGATCATCAAATATCGAGTACACCCCAAAACAGTGCCCAAACCTAGGGGCCTACTAGCCCTATATGGGGCAAATGAAACCAAATCCTGCTCAGTTCCTGACCCAGAAGCTCCAAACAGCCCGCTGAGCCTTTTCCTGTGTGACCTGTGACCTGCAGGCATTTTGGTGGTGGCTGGAGCTCGTGAGGGCAAGATGGCGTTGGTGACATGATGGGGGTCCCTCCGGATGGGAGCCAGAGGCCACGGTGGCAGCACTATCTGCTGCCCTAACTGAGCACCAGGTCTCTCCCAGCCACAACATTGCAGCCAAAGCCAGGTAGCAACGGTTGCCCAGAGACAAGCATTGAGCCTGGTAACCTCGAGAACCTACTGCAGCTGTGACCTGGCAGAAGAAAGCTGCCTGGATTCTGGAGACCAGATTGTTGGCAGATTCTGGGCTGCCAAACGCCGACCTGATTCCTTTCCAGCCTTCCACGTCCTCCACCTTGCTCCATGGACCCACCCTAGAGGCCTCTGTTGACTCTCAGGCTTGGTCGGGGCCTGGCCTCCCCCTCCATCCTCGTCACCAAGATGGCGAGCAGCAGTGATCCCAAGGCCGAGTTCATTGTCGGAGGTAAATATAAACTGGTCCGGAAGATCGGCTCTGGTTCCTTCGGGGACATTTACCTGGCCGTCAACATCACCAACTCCGAGGAGGTGGCAGTGAAGCTCGAGTCTCAGAAGGCCAGGCACCCCCAGTTGCTGTACGAGAGCAAACTCTATAAGATCCTTCAAGGTGGGGTTGGCATCCCCCACATACGCTGGTATGGTCAGGAAAAAGACTACAATGTGCTCATCATGGATCTTCTCGGGCCCAGTCTCGAAGATCTTTTTAATTTCTGTTCCAGAAGGTTCACCATGAAAACGGTACTGATGTTAGCTGACCAGATGATCAGTAGGATCGAGTATATGCATACGAAGAATTTTATACACAGAGACATTAAACCAGATAACTTCCTCATGGGTATTGGGCATCACTGTAATAAGTTATTCCTTATTGATTTTGGTTTGGCCAAAAAGTACAGAGACAACAGGACAAGGCAACACATACCATACCGAGAAGACAAAAATCTCACTGGGACTGCCCGGTATGCTAGCATCAATGCCCATCTCGGTATTGAACAAAGTCGCCGAGATGACATGGAATCACTAGGATATGTTCTGATGTATTTCAATAGAACCAGTCTGCCCTGGCAAGGACTGAAGGCTGCGACAAAGAAACAAAAATATGAGAAGATTAGTGAGAAGAAGATGTCCACACCTGTGGAAGTTTTATGTAAGGGATTTCCTGCAGAATTTTCCATGTACTTAAATTATTGCCGTGGGCTTCGCTTTGAAGAGTCCCCAGATTACACGTATCTGAGGCAGCTATTTCGCATTCTTTTTAGGACTCTGAACCACCAATATGACTACACATTTGATTGGACAATGTTAAAACAGAAAACGGCCCAGCAGGCAGCCACTTCAAATGTCCAGGGTCAGCAACCCCAATCCCCCACAAGCAAGCAAATCGATAAATCCAAGAACGCCAAAGGTTTCCAAGCATGAACCGAGGAACAAAAGAAGCAGAGCAGATGACCGGAGCAGCCTTGTTTTTCCCTAAATCTAGACAATTTAGTTCATATGTACGTTAGCCAGTGGTTGTGGACAACCATTTACTTGTGTAAAGAACTCAATTTCAATATAAATTGGCTGTATCCTACCTTGTAACAACTGTAATTGTGAATATTAACTGAGAGTAAAACATGGTGTCTATCCTTGCGTTTCACAAGTTGTTCATTTGAAGCTTTCTTTAAGTGGCTGGCTTCTTGTTTGCAGTAGCAATACAAGATTCCAGTGTTTTAGCATAGAAAAGATTCTTCCTGCTTACCTTTGCTAGAAAATAATGATGTCTAAAAGGTAGATTTAAGAAAACTTAGTTAACTAAGATAATTGTTGGGACTCTACATTAGCTCTATAATGTTCTTGGTATTCAAAACATAAAGGCATATTTGTTATACATTTCGCTAAATTCTTTTTTTTCTTTCGTTTTTTTTTTGGGTGGGGTCACACCCGGCAGTGCTCAGGGGTTACTCCTGGCTCCATGCTCAGAAATTGCTCCTGGCAGGCACGGGGGACCATATGGGGCTCCGGGATTCGAACCGATGACCTTTTGCATGAAAGGCAAACGCCCTACCTCCATGCTATCTCCCGGGCCCCATATTTTGCTAAATTCTTAAAACAACATATATGTATGTTGTTTAGATAAATATAATCATTGTTAATGACCTAGGATTTTGACTTAGTATGTAACCTAGGATTTTGTTTCCATTTTGAAATGGGAAATTTTTTTTTACAAATTTATTAAAAACTAAAAACTTTCTATATGAAAATTGGATTTAAATATGTCTTGCTGACTCACTATGAAATAAAAATTGACTCATTTTTATAAAATAGACTAACCCACTTGTTAACATAATATCCTTTGCAAATAATTTTTTTGTTTTAATACATTAATATTTTTCTCAGTATTTACTTAAAGCACTTTCCAGGATAAAGGCATTTTTTTTTCTATTTCTTTATTTCTGAAACACTTTCTTCTTTGAATTTTTGTCACTTGAAAATGTAGCAGTGTAGTATGTTGATAATTACATAGTGGGCTTAAGACTGCTGTTAGCTTTGTAAGATATTTTTATCCTGTTATATTGTCATTCATCTACAGTTGGAATTGGAATCCCATTGATATTTTAGCTACTATTCCTTTTCTTCACAAAAGAATCATATGAATTTCAGTGAAGAAATGAATCTCTTTACCGAATTAAAATGATGTTTTTCAGTTAAAATGAGATAACAAATCATTGATCCATCACCCTCTAAATGGAAGAACTTAACATTTAAGGCTCTATAGTGAACTCAGTGAACTCCTCAGTGGAACGTCAGGTTACTTCTATTAACTTATTCACCTATTGAGGGTGCTTTTTTTTTTTTTTTTTTTTTTTTTTTTTTTTTTTTTTTTTTTTAATGTGGGGAGATGACCTTTCTAACTGCTGCTTAATTTCTGTTTTAAGAAGGTACAACAAGAAAATTAAAGTTTATAAGGTGGAAAAAATAAAACAAAAGTTACTACATGGATTACAGTCTGTCTAGATAATTTCCCAATGTGAGAAACAGATATATATATATCTAGAAGTGTTATCACAATTTTTAATGCATATTTAGCTGTCCTACTCTTTCATAGGACTATGTCATGCGGGCACTGCAGATTTTTACTATACCTTAGCTCGACATTGTATTTTTATTCCTTCTGACAGAGTTGAGGTATGCATGTTTCTAATAGCTGGTCCTCTGAGTATACTTTTTGATATTCACAATTATTTATGCATAATGCATAAGTGATCAAAGATCTAGACTTAAACCCTGTGCAGCATTAAACCCTATGATCTCATTTATCTCATAATAAAGAGTGTTTTGGTTTTTTCAGATTTTTAACTTACTAGGAAAAAGTAGTGAACTTTAAAAACAAAGTACAGTTTTTTGTTTATTTAGTTTTTGGGCAACCCTGGCAATGCTAAGCAGTTACGCCTCCTGTGTGAAGGCAAGCACCCTACCCACTTTATTCTCTTTTCAGCCCCCTCATTCTTACTTTCTTTTATGTTTACTTTTTAAAATTCCAAAATAATTTTTAAATTTTATTTATTGGTTTTGGAGAAGGTACATCTTGAGGCACTTGATGATCACTCATGATTGAACCATAGATGTTATATTAAGGATCAAATTCATTGTTTTGCAGCTCACTTATCTATCTCTCCAAACTCAAAGATAAATTATATCCTGTATACAATTTGAAATATCAGGAAGTTAACTGATATTTTATTTTAACTTTTTTTAATGACCTATCAGAAAGAATTTAAAATTATCAGTGGGAGGCACATCATGAAAACTTCCAAGTTAGCAGGTTGAAAAATGGTGGACTCATGTTCTCAAAGCAAACAGCAATATTGTCTAGTGACAAGAAAAAAAATTTGATAGAACTAGAGAACAGAAAAATTACAGTTTAGGAAGGTGGATCCCAATTAGTTGGTTTCAGAGAGATCAATAAAAATCTATTTCCGGGTTCCCTGAGCCAGAATCCATATTATCCACAAACTTAAGCAAAATGAGTATGAGCCTTTTGGGGAAGGATAAACAGAACAAATGTCTCCTATCTTTAGACTTTGGAGCAAGGCAGTTTCCTGTCTATTACTGATCTTTAGTCTGGTTTCAATCCCTATTGTCAATTCTTCCTTACATTTCTATGAAAGTTGTGTATCAAGTCTAAATTACCAATTTCCTGCTGAAGTAATCCTGTTCTGAAGATTCTAACATAATGGTAAATTGTTTTGTGAACATCTTCCCTTTTATGCTATTTATTTTAGTCCACACTACTAGTAGTTCACTTGGGATATAGGATGCTAATTCAGATCTGAAGTTTATGTCCAAGTCTTAGCAAAGTAAATGATAAAGGGAATTAAAATGAACTGGAAATCCAGATAAAAGTTCCAATAATTTCAGGTTCTGCATCTCGAAGTATTTTCAAATAACAGATTTTTCTTTATTTGCAATGTCTCACTCATATCCTGAGGATCAAGAAAAAGGGCACAATCATTGCATAACATCCTGTAACCTATAATTAAATTGTTCTTCTCCAACTTGCATGGTTTTTTAAAGGTAAATGTTCACTTTGTTAATTGGCCCTAGTGAATATGTTTCTATGGATCAAAATTATATTAATTTTATAGCCTATCCAGTTTCATAGAGAAAATCTTTATTATCTGTACAAATTAAGTGCCCCATTTCCAAAAAATAAACTCGGGAATTACATTGTTTGTCTATGGTTCCAATATAAATCTGTAGTGTGAAGTATCTGTCAGTTTATTTTTTTTTGTTTCCTATTTTTTCTCTTCATTTGTATGACAAAGAGAATCTAATTCCTATTTGAGCTAAAATTTTCCCAATTCAAAGTTGCCTCAATGGACTTCACTCCAGACTAATTTTGTGATGAAGGTTCACTCTCACTGAATCTTAAGGCCTATAAAAGGAAAGTCATGATGACAGTTAAGAAAGAACTTTTTTGGCATTAAAGCAGTAAATTGGTAGATGACAGATTCATGTCCTCAAATCAACTGTCTTCTAAAATTAAATATTTTAAATGACATTTTAGAAGACATCACTTAAATCAATTAAGAATATTAACTACTAAAACAAAACATTTTTTACTGTGAAATAATTTGAATTAATTGATTGAGAAGAGCATTTTTGTTTTTTTATATTGAATCCTCAGATCTTTTTATTTTTAACTGGACTGTTAATTAATTTAATGTTTTTTTAACATTTCTTTTTAAGATGTGGATAGGCACATTGTTAGATATCATTAGACATATGATGTATAATCATATTCTCCCAGGAAGGTATCTTTTTGTTTGTGCAAATTTCTTGTTTCTTAACTACAAAAAGATTTCAGTTTGATACATCCCACTTGTTATACTTCCTTTTACTTCCTCGACATTAGAATTGATTTCCCAAACAAATATTTGAATTTGAAATCTAAGAATGTATTATAATCTATGTTTTTATGCATTCAATGGTTCCATGTTTCACTTCCAAATCTTCAATTCATTTAAATCAGTTTGTGTCAATATGGAGTTAGATAATGGTCTAGTTCCATTGTTTTGCCTGTGGTTATCCAGTTTAACTTGCATCATTTATTGAAGAGATTTTCCTTGTATTGTAGACTTTTGGTTTCTTTGTAGCAAATGAAGGGTTCCTATATGTGTTGCTTTATTTCTGGGCTTTTAATTTTGTTTCATTGTTGTATGCATTTATTTTTACTCAAATATAATATGCAACTTTTCTTTTTAAATTTATTTTACATTTATTCTACTTCAGAATAATTATTATATCGTAAGTAGCATGGTTACAAGAGTGTTATCATCTATTTACTTTGGGGTCACATACACCTGCACTCTGCTGACTTCTGGCTCTGTGCTCAGGGCTCACTCTTTGTAGGACTTAGGAGACCATATGTGGTGCTGGGTGTTAGAACATGGGTTGGTTGTATTCAAGGCTAGTGCCTTATCCATTGTCCTATTTCTTCAGTCCTAAAATCTTTGCTTTTTATGTACAATATTGTCACCAAAGTGCCTAAGACCTTTCACAATGGCATTATATTACTTGTAATACGTTTAATTACTGTCTCTTTAAAATATAATTGAATCAGAGAGCACAACATACTCATCTTTGCTCTTTATTTGCAGGTTTTCTATTTAGGGTATTTTGTACTTGCAAATAACATTGTAAGGGGAATAATATTTAGGGGTTGCATTTTTTTGAATAATTTTAGGGAAATTTATTTCTGTAAAGAATGCCCTGATAATGTTGATACGGATTGTAGTGAATATCACTATCTTATTTTAAGGAGTATAGTAACATTCTAATTCATAAAAAGGGAGTTCCATCCCATCTCATTGGGTTCACATTTTTTAACAGTTTCATGACTTTCTGTTGTATAAGTCTTTAATTTCTTTGATTAAATTTATACCAAAGTATTTAGTACCTTTTTATTGCATTGATTATAAATAAAATGGTTTTAAGATTTGCAACTTTCAGCAACTTTTTATTTGTGTTATAAATAAAATGAATTCATTTTTAGCATGAAACTTATCATATTATTTCCAATATTTTTACCATAGACTTTGGAATTATTACATGTATGTAGTATTCTGATATTTATACTGTTTATTTTTCTCTAACAGTTCAAATGATTTCTTATTTTGTTCTTATCTATTTTTGCAAAGACTTCCACCACTATATTGAATAATAGTTGTGAGAATGGACACCATAGTCTCATTCCCAATTAAGAATAAAAGTTTTCAGTTTTCATCATTCTATGTTCACTGTAAATTTATCATAAGTGACCATTATTAGTTTGAGTTATATCTTATAGCTATTCTATTTAGGATTTTTATTATAGAAGGTTAGTGAATCTTATATAAAAATTTTTTCATCTGTTGAAATGATGAAATGGCTTTTTCCTTCCTGTTGTTGATGAGGTTTACTGCTTTACATATATTAAATTATTCTTGTAGTAGTAAGATAAATCCTACTTTATTATGCTGTGCTACTTTTGTAATGAATTGTTTATTTATTTTTTCTGTATTTTGAATATATTTACATATGTATTTGTCATGTATGAGTTTTAATTTTGGTTTCTTTTTTTCTATGCTGTTTCACCTTAGCTTCAGATTTAGGATGACATTACATTTATATAATGTGTTTGTGTGTTTGCCTTCCTTTCTTTTTTTTAATATATTTTATTTAAACATCTTGAATACATACATAATTGTGTTTGGGTTTAAGTCATGTAAAGAACACCACCCATCAGCAGTGCAACGTTCCCATCACCATTGTCCCAAATCTCCCTCCTCCCAAGGCACCCCCTGCCTGTACTCTAGACAGGCTCTCCACCTCCCTCATACATTCGCATTATTAGGACAGTTCAAAATGTAGTTATTTCTATAACTTAACTCATCACTCTTTGTGGTGAGCTTCATGAGGTGAGCTGGAACTTCCAGCTCTTTTCTCTTTTGTGTCTGAAAGTCATTATTATTGCAAGAATGTCTTCCATTTTTCTTAAAACGCATAGATGAGTGATACCATTCTGCATTTCTCTCTCTCTCTCTCTCTCTCTCTCTCTCTGACTTATTTCACTCAGCATGAGAGATTCCATGTATAGGAAAATTTGATGACTTCATCTCTCCTGACAGCTGCATAATATTCCATTGTGTATATGTACCACAGTTTCTTTAGCCATTCGTCTGCTGAAGGGGATCTAGGTTGTTTCCAGAGTCTTGCTATGGTAAATAGTGTTGCAATGAATATAGGTGTAAGGAAGGGGTTTTTGTATTGTATTTTTGTGTTCCTAGGGTATATTCCTAGGAGTGGTATAGCTGGATAGTATGGGAGCTCGATTTCCAGTTTCTGGAGGAATCTCCATATCGCTTTCCATAAAGGTTGAACTACACGGCATTCCCACCAGCAGTGGATAAGTGTTCCTTTCTCTCCACATCCCCGTCAACAGTTTGTTCTCGTTCTTGGTGAAGTGTGCCATTCTCTGTGGTGTGAGGTGGTACCTCATAGTTGTTTTTTTTTATTTTTTTATTTTAACACCTTAATTACATACATAATTGTGTTTGGGTTTCAGTCATGTAAAGAACACCACCCATCAGAAGTGCAACATTCCCATCACCATTGTCCCAAATCTCCCTCCTCCCACCCACCCCCGCCTGTACTCTGGACAGGCTCTCTATTTCCCTCATATATTCTCATTATTAGGACAGTTCAAAATGTAGTTATTTCTATAACTAAACTCATCACTATATGTGGTGAGCTTCATGAGGTGAGCTGGAACTTCAAGCTCTTTTCTCTTTTGTGTCTGAAAATTATTGTTATTTCAAGAATGTCTTTCATTTTTCTTAAAACCCATAGATGAGTGATACCATTCTGCGTTTTTCTCTCTCTCTCTCTCTCTCTCTGACTTATTTCACTCAGCATGAGAGATTCCATGTGCATCCATGTGTAGGAAAATTTCATGACTTCATCTCTTCTGACAGCTGCAAAGTATTCCATTGTGTATATGTACCACTGTTTCTTTAGCCATTCGTCTGTTGAAGGGCATCTAGATTGTTTACAGAGTCTTGCTATGGTAAATAGTGCTGCAATGAATATAGGTGTAAGGAAGGGGTTTTTGTATTGTATGTTTGTGTTCCTAGGGTATATTCCTAGGAGTGGTATAGCTGGATCGTATGGGAGCTCGATTTCCATTTTCTGGAGGAATCTCCATATCGCTTTCCATAAAGGTTGAACTACACAGCATTCCCACCAGCAGTGGATAAGAATCCCTTTCTCTCCACATCCCCGCCAACCCTGTTTGTTCTCGTTCTTTGTGATGTGTGCCATTCACTGTGGTGTGAGGTGGTACCTCATAGTTGTTTTGATTTGCATCTCCCTGATGATTAGTGATGTGGAGCATTTTTTCATGTGTCTTCTGGCCATTTGTATTTCTTCCTTGTCAAAGTGTCTGTCCATTTTTCTCCCCATTTTTTGATGGGATTAGATGTTTTTTCTTGTAAAGTTCTGTCAGCGCCTTGTGTATTTTTGAAATTAGCCCCGTATCTGATGGGTATTGGGTGAATAGTTTCTCCCACTCAGTGGGAGGCTCTTGTATCCTGGGCGCTATTTCCTTTGAGGTACAGAAGCTTCTCAACTTAATATACTCCCATCTGTTAATATCTGCTTTCACCTGCTTGGAGAGTGCATTTTCCTCCTTGAATTTGCTTGTAGTCTCAATGTCCTAGAGTGTTTTGCCTACGTGCTGTTCTATGTAATTTATTGTTTCAGGTCTGATATCAAGGTCTTTCATCCATTTGGATTTCATCTTCGTACATGATTTAGCTGGGGGTCTAAGTTCAATTCTTTGCAAGTGGCTCGCCAGTTGTGGCAACACCACTTGTTGAAGAGGCTTTCTTTGCTCCATTTAGGATTTCTTGCTCCTTTATCAAAAATTAGGTGACTGTATGTCTGGGGAACATTTTCTGAGTATTCAAGCCTATTCCACTGATCTGAGGGCCTGTCCTTATTCCAATACCATGCTGTTTTGATAACTATTGCTTTGTAGTAAAGTTTGAAATTGGGGAAAGTAATTCCTCCCATGTTCTTTAACCCAATGATTGCTTTAGCTATTCTAGGGTGTTTATTGTTCCAAATGAATTACAAAAGTGTCTGATCCACTTCTTTGAAGAATGTCATAGATATCTTTAGAGGGATTGCATTAAATATGTATAATGCCTTGGGTAGTATTGCCATTTTGATTATGTTAATCCTGCCAATCCATGAGCAGGGTATGTGTTTACATTTCCGCATATCATCTCTTATTTCCTGAAGCAGAGTTTTATAGTTTTCTTTGTATATGTCCTTCACATTTTTAGTCAAGTTGATTCCAAGATATTTGAGTTTGTGTGGCACTATTGTGAATGGGGTTGTTTTCTTAATGTCCATTTCTTCCTTATTACTATTGGTGTATAGAAAGGCCATTGATTTCTGTGTGTTGATTTTGTAGCCTGCCACCTTGCTATATGAATCTATTGTTTCTAGGAGCTTTTTGGTAGAGTCTTTAGGGTTTTCTAAGTAGAGTATCATGTCATCTGCAAAAAGTGAGAGCTTGACTTCTTCCTTTCCTATCTGGATTCCCTTGATATCTTTTTCTTGCCTAATCGCTATAGCCAGTACTTCCAGGGCTATGTTGAATAGGAGTAGTGAGAGAGGACACCCTTGTCTTGTGTCAGAATTTAGGGGGAAGGCATTTAGTTTTTCTCCATTGAGGATAATATTTGCCATTGGCTTGTGGTAGATGGCCTTTACTATATTGAGAAAGGTTCCTTCCATTCCCATCTTCCTGAGAGTTTTGATCAAGAATGGGTGTTGAAACTTATCAAATGCTTTCTCTGCATCTATTGATATGATCATATGATTTTTATTTTTCTTGTTGTTGATGTTGTGTGTTATGTTGATAGATTTACGGATGTTAAACCAGCCTTGCATTCCTGGGATGAAACCTACTTGATCATAGTGGATGATCTTTTTAATGAGGCAATGTATTCTATTTGCCAGAATTTAGTTGAGGATCTTTGCATCTGCATTCCTCAGCGATATTGGTCTGTAGTTTTCTTTTTTCATTGCATCTCTGTCTGGTTTAGGTATCAAGGTGATGTTGGTTTCATAAAAGGTATTTGGAAGTATTTCCGTTTTTTCGATTTCATGAAAGAGTATTGCCAGGATTGGTAGTAGTTCCTCCTGGAAAGTTTGAAAGAATTCATTAGTGAATCCATCTGGGCCTGAGCTTTTGTTTTTGGACAGACATTTGATTACCATTTTAATTTCATCAATAGTGTTGGGGGTGTTTAGGTATGCTACATCCTCTTCCTTCAACCGTGGAAGATTGTAAGAGTTCAAGAATTTATCCATTTCTTCCATGTTCTCATTTTCAGTGGCGTAGAGCTTCTCAAAGTAGTTTCTGATTACCCTTTGAATCTCTACCATATCAGTGGTATCAATAAGAGTTATCAAGTTTCTCTCTCTTTCTTTGTTAGTTTTGCCAGTGGTCAATCAGTCTTGTTTAATTTTTTAAAGAACCAACTTCTGCTTTCGTTCATCTTTTGGATTGCTTTTTGGGTCTCCACTTCATTGATTTCTGCTCTCAGCTTTGTTATTTCCTTCTGCCTCCCTATTTTTGGGTCCTTTTGTTGAGCACTTTCTAGTTCTATAAGCTGCGTCATTAAGCTACTCGGGTAAGCTCCTTCTTCCTTCCTGATGTGTGCTTGCAAAGCTATAAATTTTCCTCTTAGTACTGCTTTTGCTGTGTCCCATAAGTTCTGATAGTTTGTGTCTTCATTATCATTTGTTTCCAGGAATCTTTTGATTTCCTTTTTGATTTCATCTCGAACCCACTGGTTGTTCAGTATGAGGCTGTTTAACTTCCAGATGTTAGAGTTTTTCTTCTTTGTTCCTTTGGAATTCACAAATAATTTCAGAGCCTTGTGGTCAGTAAAGGTAGCCTGCAAAATTTTTATCCTCTTGATATTATGAAGATATGTTTTATGTGCCAACATGTAGTCTATCCTGGAGAATGTCCCATGTACATTGGAGAAGAATGTGTATCCAGGTTTCTGGGGATGGAGTGTCCTATATATATCCAGTAGGCCTCTTTCTTCCATTTCTCTCCTCAGGTCCAGTATATTCTTGTTGGGTTTCAGTTTGGTTTACCTATCCATTGTTGCCAAAGCTGTGTTGAGGTCCCCCACAATTATTGTGTTGTTGTTGATGTTATTTTTCAGCTTTGTCAATAATTGTATTAAATATTTTGCTGGGCCCTCATTTGGTGCATATATGTTTATTTTTTTGTTTGTTTTTGTTTTTTGAGTCACACCCGGCAGTGCTCAGGGATTACTCCTGACTCCATACTCAGAAATTGCTCCTGGCAGGCACGTGGGACCTTATGGGGCACTGGGATTCGAACCGATAATCTTTTGCATGAAAGGCAAACGCCTTACCTCCATGCTATCTCCCGGGCCCTTGGTTCTATTTCTTTTTTTTCTTAATCAAGAATTATTTTATTAAAAGTAACATTGCATTATGACATTACTATAAATATTTTAGGTCCACATTACTAGAAATCAGCATGTGTGTCCCCTGTGCTCCAAATTATCTCCTTTTCCCTTCCCTACTGGTATTCCCTATTTGGTCTTATTTTTTTAATTGACAATTATTTTTATTTACTTAAACATCTTGATTACAGATATGATTGTGATTAGGTTTCAGCCATGCAGAGAACACCCCCCTACATCAGTGCAACATTCCCACCACCATTGTCCCAAAGCTCCCTCCCACCCTCTTCACCCCCACCTGTACTCTAGACAGGCTTTCCAGGTCCCTCATTCATTCCCATGATTATGGTAGTTATCAGTGTAGTTATTTCCATAACTGCACTCACCACTCTTTGTGGTGAGTTTTATGAAGTGAGCTGGAAGTTCCAGCCCTCCTCTCATTGTCTCTGAATATTGTTGCAAAGAAGACTTTCATTTTTCTCAAAACCCAAAGATGAGTGAAATCATTCTGCGTCTTTCTCTCTCCCTCTGACTTACTTCACTCAGCATAATAGATGCCATTTACATCCATGTATATGAAAATTTCATGACTTCATCTCTCCTGACGGCTGCATAATATTCCATTGTGTATATGTACCACAGTTTCTTTAGTCATTCGTCTGTTGAAGGGCATCTTGGTTGTTTCCAGAGCCTGGCTATTGTGAATAGTGCTGCAATAAATATAGGTGTGAGGAAGGGATTTTTGTACTGTATTCTTGTGTTCCTAGGGATATCCCTAGGAGTGGAATAGCTGGGTCAAATGGGAGCTCTATTTCCAGTTTTTGGAGGAATCTCCATATCTCTCTCCATAGAGGTTGGACTAGACGGCATTCCCACCAGCAGTAGATAAGAGTTCCTTTCTCTCCACATCCCCGCCAGCACCGATTGTTCTCATTCTTTGTGATGTGTGCCAATCTCTGTGGTGTGAGATGGTATCTCATCATTGTTTTGATTTGCATCTCCCTGATGATCATTGATGAGGAGCATTTTTTCATGTGCCTTTTGGCCATTTGTATTTCTTTTTTATCAAAGTGTCTGTTCATTTTCTCTCCCCATTTTCTGATGGGATTAGATGTTTTTTTCTTGTTAAGATCTGTCAGTGCCCTATATATTTTGGATATTAGCCCTATATCTGATGGGTATTGGGTGAATAGTTTCTCCCACTCTGTTGATGGCTCTTGTGTCCTGGGCACTATTTCTTTTGAGGTGCAGAAGCTTATCAGCTTAATGTATTCCCATCTGTTGATCTCTGCTTCCACTTGTTTCCATCTTCCTCCTTGAAGATGCCTTTAGTCTCAATGTCATGGAGTGTTTTACTGACGTGCTGTTCTATATACCTTATAGTATCAAGTCTGATATCAAGGTCTTTAATCCATTTGGATTTTACCTTCGTACATGATGTTAGCTGTGGGTCTATGTTCGCTTTTTTGCAAGTGGCTAATCAGTTCTGTCAGCACCACTTATTAAAGAGGTTTTCCCTGCTCCACTTAGGATTTCTAGCTCCTTTGTCAAAAATTAGATGATTGTATGTCTGGGGAGTATTGTCTGAGAACTCAAGCCTGTTCCACTGATCTTTATTCTCTGTCTTTGTTCCAATACCATGCTGTTTTGGTAACTATTGCTTTGTAGTACAGTTTAAAGATGGGGAGAGTAATGCCTCCCATACTCCTTTTCCCTAGGAGTGCTTTAGCTATTCGAGGGTGCTTATTGTTCCAGATGAACTCCATAAGTGTTTGATCAACTTCTTTGAAGAATGTCATGGGTATCTTTATAGGAATCACATTAAATCTGTACAATGCTTTGGGGAGTATTGCCATTTCAATGATGTTAATCTTGCCAATCCATGAGCACGGTATGTGTTTCCATTTCCGTGTGTCCTCTCTTATTTCTTGGAGCAGGGTTTTATAGTTTTCTTTGTATAGGTCCTTCACCTCTTTGGTCAAGTTGACTCCAAATTATTTGAGTTTGTGTGACGCTATTGTGAATGGGATTGCCTCCTTGACTTCCTTCTCTTCCCTATCATTATTGGTGTATTAAAAGGCCATTGATTTCTGTGTGTTAATTTTGTAGCCTGCCACCTTGCTATATGAGTCTATTGTTTCTAGAAGCTTTTTGGTAGAGTCTTTAGGGTTTTCTAAGTAGAGTATCATGTCATCTGCAAACAGTGAGAGCTTGACTTCTTCCTTTCCTATGTGGATTCCTTTGATATCTTTTTCTTGCCTGATCGCTATAGCAAGCACTTCCAGTACTATGTTGAAGA
>PVKC010021724.1:0-10789 GCA_004027635.1 Crocidura indochinensis
CCTTTGGTCCTGGATCGGCTGCTTGCAAGGCAAACGCCGCTGTGCCATCTCTCTGGGCCCCAGTGGTGTTTTCTTATTTTATCTCTCTGGTCTATTACAATATTTTAAACTCCCCTTTAACATTATGGCCATAAGTCAGAGCATATTTACCAACAAGGAAAGCAAAATGCTGAATAGATTTCAATAAATTAGGAAAGTTGCATGTGATCATATTACAGATGGCATTTGCATGTGCTCATCTTATGTATAGAAAATAGGTGTCTAACTTAAAAATACACTTGTGTCTTAGGTGATTTTTTCTTTCCATACTTCATGAGAAGTTGAGCCAGAGTAAAAAATGTGGCAGTAGCGCTGGACACTCTTTTTAGTTGGAAGAGGAGATGTTGCCATGCCTGGTGTCTACTGCAGGGGTAAAGGGGTAGATTGTTCCCCAACAGACTGTTCATCATTAAAGAATCCTCTGTAGCCTTTCTTTTTATGTTTTGTTTTGTTTGGGGGCCACATCTGGCAGTGCTCAGGGGTTCCTCCTGGCTCTGTGCTCAGAAATAGCTCCTGGCAGGCTCGGGGGACCATATGGGATGCCAGAGGTTGAACCTGGGTCCTTCTCAAGTCGGTAGCATGCAGGGCAAGAGCCCTATCGCTATGCTATCACTCCAGCCCATGTAGCCTTTTATTTTTGAGCTTATATATATGTTAGTGGGTGTGCTTTCAACTTTATTTTAAGAAAATTAAAAGTGAGGGTTCAGAATAATAGTACAGTACATAGGGTGTTTGCCTTGCATTCTACTTACCTGGGTTTGATTCCTGGCATCCCATATGATCCCCTGTGCCTGCCAGGGGCGATTTCTGAGCATAGAGCCAGGAGTAACCCCTGAGCGCTGCTGGGTGTGACCCCCCCAAACAAATAAACAAACCAAAAAAAGGAGTAGCAATCCCCCTAGCACTACCAGGTATGACCCAAATCCTTTTATCCCCAAAACAATCTAAGAATGAGAATTTACTTTCCCCCCAGAAGTACACTCTGTTCTTGCATGGCTCTCATCGGTGACAAATTAGTTGCACTTCCTTCTCTACTGCATCTGCATTATCTTAGCATCCTACCTAGATGTTTCAAATCTAGTTTTTATGAATGTGTTGCTTCCATCATTATTTTTGTTATTAGAGCTCTGGTGACAAATCCACGTAGGTTTTGAATTTGAGCCAATACTATTTTCCCCAAAATAATATCTTTTGGGGGGGGCACACCCGTCTGACGCTCCGGGGTTAATCCTGGCTATGAGCGTAGAAATTGCTCCTAGGTTGAGAGGACCATATGGGACGCCGGGGGATCGAACTGTGGTCTGTCCTACACTAGCACTTACAAGGCAGACACCTTACCTCTAGCGCCACCTTTCCGGCACCAATATCTTTTTTTTTCCGAAATAATATCTTTAACTATGAGATTTTAGTAATTAGATATTAGATTAGATATTAGATTTTAGTATTTAGATATTAGATTTTAGAAGAGATAGTATAGTGTGTAGGGAGCTTGCCTTGAATGCAGGTGACCAGGTTTGTGCAGGGGCCGTGCTAATTTCTGTCTCATTCTAATTTTAGTATACATGCTGCTGAAGCGAGCACTGACCCAGGTTTGAACTCTGGTACCCCAGATGGTTGTCAGAAGTGATCCCTGAGTCCAGAGCCTGGAGTTAACACTTAAGTACAGCTGGTGTGCCCCCACCCCCCAAAAAATACTTAGGGGCTGGAGTGATAGCACAATGATAGGGTGTTTGCCTTGCACGTAGATGACCTGGGACGGACTGGGGTTCTATCCCTGGCATCTCCTATCGTTCCCCAAGCCTGCCAGGAGCGATTTCTGAGTGCATAGCCAGGAGTAACCTCTGAGTGATGCCACTTGTGGCCCAAAAACAAACAAAGAAACTAAAAAAAAAAATACTTATAGTCCATAGCAATAGTACAGTGGGTATGACACTTGCCTTGCAAGCAGCTGACCTGGGTCAATCCCTGGCATCTGATAGGAACCCCACATCTTGCTAGGAGTGATTTTTGAACTTACAGCTCCTGAGCACTGTTGGGTGTGGCTTCAAAACACATTAATAAACAAAAATTTTTCTGTAATAAATTTGTTGTATTAAAATATTTTTCTTAAAATTTTTAATCTTATGACTATTTTATATACACTAAATAGCTAATAAGTGCCTACATTGTACAAGGTAGTGTTCTGTATCAAGGGCATAATTAAGATGGCCATACAGTTTGTCATCTATACTTAGGACCTTATTGAGAACAAAAGAAGGTGTTTCATTAATCTGTCCTGAGGCAGCAGATACAAAGGAATCTAGGGCACAGCTGGAGTGATAGCACAGCTAGTAGACAAAGCACATAATAAATACTTGAAGTGTACTCCAAAAGCCAAAATGTTTTGTTTAGGGAGACCTCATCTTGTATAAGATGACTGGAGAAAACTTTTTGAGTAATGGCATGAAAAATTAGGAAGTTGGAAAATGTAGAAATATTATAGGCAACATGGGCATTAACCTTTAGTTGAGAAGCAGCTTTCTTTATCTGTGACTAAGAAATGAAGAACCGCAGGCTGTATTCTTGTCATGAAAAGACAACAGTGACTGAATGTGAAAAGTAGAGAAGGGTCTCATCTGGACTGTAAGATACGGCAGCTGCAAGTGATGTGGATGTTGAACTGAGTATGTGGTGAGAGTAAACTGACATGCTCTTTAGATTTAAAGTAAATTCTACACAGAGAGAAAATAAAGGAATTAAGGAACTAGCCTTGCACAGAGCCATCCTAAACACCTTATATCGCCCTATCAGAAGTAATCCCTGAGCAGAACCAGGAGTAAATCCTGAGTAATGCTGGGTGTAATTGCAAAACAATGAACAAATGGATACATATATATATAGGATTTCATTCCCCGTCAGAGAAAAAGGATGAAAAATATCTCACTATTTTTGTTAATTTTATGTTAAGATTATTTATATTAAGTTAAGTAAAATATAATTTATTTCACCTGTTTTATTTTTTGTTTTGTTTATTGGCTCTACTTGCTGTGCCCAAGGCTTATTCTTGGCTCTGCTCAGGGATCATTTCCAAGTTCTGCTTCAGCAGACCATATATGATGCTAGACATCAACCCATGTCAGCCACATGCAAAGTCTTAAACCCTGTATTATCTCTCCAGCCCTCATCTGTTTTACCTCTGGCTGTGGCTTCTAAAAATATAAAATTACAGTGGTCTGGGGGGCCGGAGAGATAGCATGGAGGTAAATTTGCCTCGCATGCAGGATAGTGGTCCCCCGAGCCTGGGAGGGGAATTTCTGAGGGTAGAGCCAGGAGTAGCATCCTGGCATCCTATGTGGTCCCACGAGCCTGCCGTGGGCAATTTCTGAGGGTAGAGCCAGGAGTAGCCCCTTAGCGCTGCCTGATGTGACCCAAAAACCAAAAAAATATAAAATAAGATTACAGTGGTCTGTAATATATTTATGTTAGGTAAAAAGGTGTTTGTTAGAGTTTGGCTTTTATAGAAAGGTGACATTGTATGATGTTCATTTTAGAAATAACACTCTGTAGCATGTCTGAGTAAATTTGTTATAGAAATAGTTTCTTTCTTGTAGGGAACGTTCTCCAGATCTATATTCTGTTTCTTTTACTCCTGATTCTCTTAGACAACTTATAGCCCCTTGTGGTCCCTTAATTGGTAGGCTATTTTTTCCCTGTGCCCAGTCTACCTGTCTGTTTAAATGCTTACTATGGGAATCTTATTCATATTATTGACAAGATAGAGAAAACTTTTGTCCCCTCCTAATCTTTCTACATTATTAACTCCCTCTGTAAACAAGGACACCACAGTATGGAAAGACTGAATACAGCCTTTGAACTTCCTGGTCACAACTAGCTACCCTTTCATCTGTCCACAAGGTGGTGCTTTCTTCCCGAGTAAGAGAGGGTTGAAGTTTTTGGATTAAGTTGTTTTTGTTTTTGTTGTTTTATTGTTTTTTAATTAAGATCAGGAGAGATATTACAATCAGTAGACATGGCTGACCCAGGTTTAATCCCCAACACCCCATATGGTCCCCTGAGCACTGCAAGCAGTGATTCCTGAGTGCAAAGCCAGGAACCCCTAAATACAGCAGGTCTGACCTAAAAGCTAAAAAAGGAATTGATTATACTCAGGAAACATTTAATGAGTTGACCAGGTAAAATTTAAGTGACCTTTAAGTTTAGGAACTACTTACTTAGAACATTTCTAGTGATAATTTTCTACTAGGTGAGGAAATAATGAGGTAAACATTTTAAGTATTTGAAATCCTTTTTTTTTTTCTTTTTTTTGGTTTTTGGGTCACACCCGACAATGCTCAGGGGCTACTCCAGGCTGTCTGCTCTGAAATAGCTCCTGGTAGGCACGGGGGACCATATGGGACACCCAGGATTCGAACCAACCACCTTTGGTCCTGGATCGGCTACTTGCAAGGCAAACACCGCTATGCTATCTCTCCGGGCCCCAAGTATTTGAAATCTTACATGTCACAGAAGTAGATAGACTAATAGCAGTACAATTCTTATTAGTTTGTGTATTAGCAAGTTTATATTGCATTTATTAAAAGCAAAATGATGTTCTGCTCACAAATACTAAAATCCCCATATCATCAATGTGATTTCTCTAATAAATCTGCTCATATCCCTATTTTCTGTTTATAGATTATTAATATAATGTAGGATTTTGATATTTTCTGTGAGAACATCCTATTTTTTCACTTATATATGTGCTTGTGCATTATGCACATTCATGGTAAGGTGGTTGAAAATATTTAGTTTTATGCTTCTACTATTGCTGGGCATCATTAATGTTAATCTGCTGTATTGTGAAAAAAGATCATCCTTGTGCTACCTGTAAGTGAATCTGTTCAGGTATGATTGAAGGCCCATATTGCCTTTTCATTATAGTAAACTCAGCTGTAAGCATACCCACATAAACACAGAAAGCAGAAATTCTTGTGTACCTGTTTCTACACAAAATTTTATTTTATTGTGATCATTTCCTTTTTATAATCTGACTGTCATTTTCAGGAGAAGGTGCTATCAACCTGGCTTTGGCTCAGAACCGAAGTCAAGATGTGAGAATGAATGGACCTATGGGAGCTGGAAATTCGGTTAGAATGGAGTCGGGATTTCCCATAGCAGGTGGTCCAGGTGAGATTTCCCACATTTATTTGACATTTTACTGGCTTCCTGTTTTGCTAACATAAAATCATTTGGGTATTGTTGCAAGGTAGATAGGCAAAGTTCTTGGCATTTATTTCTGTCTACTGGCAAAAGCCAAATCTTAGTTTTGAGTCATAGAACATGAACTATAATTATATAGTCTTTCGGGGCCGGAGAGATAGCATGGAGGTAAGGCATTTGCCTTTCATGCAGAAGGTCAATGGTTCAAATCCAGCACCCCATATGGTTCCCTGTGCTTGCCAGGAGCGATTTCTGAGCATGAAACCAGGAATAACTCCTGAGCACTGCTGGGTGTGACCCAAAAACAAAACAAAACAAAACAAAATTATATAGTCTTTCAATCTTTTGTTCTCCTATTTAACGGTAGATGAATTCTAAGTCGTGCAACATGTATTTATTAGTCTCATTGTATATTTTAGAAAGGTTTTCTTTATTTTTTCTGTATTTTTGATTTTGGGGCTGTGTGCTATCAGTGCTGAGGGCTTACTCTTGGCTCTTCGTTCATTGATTACTCATGCAGTACCCATGGAGTCCATATAGGTACCAGGGATCATATACCAAGGTCATCTGTATGCGAAGCAAGTACCTTGCTTTCTATACTATCACTTTTGAACGGAAGAAATGTTTTCTACCCTGGGGATTAGTATATAGAGTGTGTGTGTATATATATTATACATATACATATATATTACATACATATATATGTAATAGAGAATATAGCTCTCCAACATCTACATATTCTAACATCATGAGCTGAGCATTCTGTGTATTTATATAGAATCTGTAGAAATACATGGTAAATACATTTTATGTATTCACAATTTGGGTGTTACATATTTGGTTACTTGCCTAGTAAGTCTGAAGTACTTTAGAGGTTAAACTCTAAATAGTCAAATAGTTTGTGAATCACAGGATTTTAGTCTTGAATTAACTTTCTCGTTTAAAACAGGAGTTGTAATACAGAGAAAGTAGTTTGCCTAAGGTCAAGTAGAGTTGTTTTTGTCACATGTCTAACACCCATTTTTTACACTAGTGGTTTTTAGACTTCTTCTGCCTGAGGACCTTTTATTTTAATAATACAACCAAAAAGTAGAGTTTCTGGAGTTTTTGGTTGGTTGGTTGGTTGGTTTTTTGCCAAACCAGGTGATGCTCAAACTCCTGACTGTGCACTCAGAAATTAGTCCTGGTAGGCTCGGAGGACTGTATGGGATGATGAGGGTCGAACCCAGGTCAGTTTTTTGCAAGGCAAACGCTCTACCCGATGTACTATTGCTTTGGCACCAGAGAGGTTTAAAGCAGAGTGGACACCTAGTCATTCACCTCTCCACTTCACATGATAGCTTTTTTTTTTGTTTTGTTTTTGTTTTTGTTTTTGGGTCACATCCAGCAGTGCTCAGGGGTTACTCCTGACTCCGTGCTCAGAAATTGCTCCTGGCAGGCACGGGGGACCATATGGGGCACCAGGATTCGAACCGATGACCTTTTGCATGAAAGGCAAACGCCTTACCTCCATGCTATCTCCCGGGCCCCCTCACATGATAGCTTTTGAGGAAATCCAGCAGAGTGGAAAAGCTCAGTTTATAAAGCCCTTGTTTTTAAATAGTGGTCTTTAGAATCAGTACTGGGCCTGCTAACAGCAGCAGTGGAGGCCATGGCTTGGTGCCCAAAAGGCATGTAGGTACTCCCCAGGTGAATGTACAGAGCCCGAGGCAAAGAGCCAGAGGAGGACAGCTGCTCCACTTCATGGCCCATACTGGTTGTCGAAAACAACACACTAAAACCATAACAATGAGAAACAACACCAATCTCTACCAGGCTTAGATAATGAAGATGGTAGCTCTGATGACCCAAAAAGTACCAACCACATACTTAGTTTCTCAGATAAGGACATTAGAGAAAAAATATGGAAGTTGTTCATAGAATTCCAAGCATGGGCCGGAGAGATAGCATGGAGGTAAAGCGTTTGCCTCGCATGCAGGTCTGTGGTTCAAATCCCAGCGTCCCATATGGTCCCCCAGACTGCCAGGAGCGATTTCTAAGTGTAGAGCCAGAAGTAACCCTTGAGCACTGCTGGGTGTGACCCAAAAACAAAACAAAAAAAAGAATTCAAAGCATGGAATGAACTGAACTGCCACAAATAATAAAAGAGAATATGAGATAGAAGTGAGAAAACTTCAAACTGAAATAACAAGGCTGAAAAACTTGGTAGGTGAAATGAAAACCTTACTGGAAAGCCTCTCCAACAGAGTAATATTAGTTGAAGACAGAATCAGTGAGCTGGAAGATGAGAATCATAACCACTCCATACAACAGAAGAGATTGGAAAAGAGCCTTAAAACAAATGATCAGGCAGGCAATGGGAAAAGTCCTCAAAGAATATGAACAGACAAAATTGTAAGTCTTTGGTTAATTCAATAAAAACAACATAAAAATCATTGGAACCCCCAAGAAGAAAACTCTCATGAAATATCAACAGTCAAGGACATCATTGCAGAAAAACTCATAGAGCTAATGAGTGCATGCAGCTGAATCCTATATTCCCAAAGAGTACCAGTCAAAAAGAGATGCAGGGGCCAGAGAGATAGCATGGAGGTAAGGTGTTTGCCTTGCACGCAGAAGTTCGGTGGTTTGAATCCCAGCACCCCATATGGTCCACCCCGAGCCTGCCAGGAGCGATTTCTGAGCATAGAGCCAGGAGTAACCCCTGAGTGCTGTCGGGGTGACCCCAAAACTAAAAACAAAAAAAAGAGATTCGAAGAAAAGGACCCCAAGACACATCCCAGTCACATTGATGAATCCCATAGATAGGAATACTGAAAGCAGCAAGATCAAAAGGGAAATTACATTCAAAGGAGTATTCCTAAGATTTACAGCAGATTTGTCACAAACTTTGTCAAGGCCTGACGGAAGCGGTGATAAAACTCAATGAAATTGGGGACCGTGCGGTGGCGCTGGAGATAAGGTGCCTGCGCTAACCTAGGACGGACCGCAGTTCGATCCCCCGGTTCCCCATATGGTCCCCCGTGCCTGCCAAGAGTGACTTCTGAGCGAATAGCCAGGAGTAACCCCTGAGCGTCACCGGGTGTGGCCCAAAAACCAAAACAAAAAAAAAACTCAATGAAATTAATGCATTCACCCACAGGACTTACATTTAGGTTTGAAGGAAGGATACAGTTTCACAGTTAAGCAACAGTTCTGAAACTTTACAGACACAAAACCAGCCTTAAAAGACAAACTGAAAGGTCTATTTTAAGATAAGACAGACCAACAGACACACCAAACTTCTACAGAAAGATGACACTAAATCTCATGGCAAATATCTCTCACAATGTCAGTGAACTAAATGCACCAGTTAAGAGACACAGAGTGACAAAATGGATCAAAAAGTTGAATCCAACATTTTGCTGTCTGGAAACACATCTGACTAGTCAGAACAAACATAGTCTCCAAATCAAAGGTTGGAGGACACTAATCCAAGCAAACAACTCCCATAAAAAGTCTGTAATGGCCATATTAATATCATATAGCCCAGACTTTAGACTTTAAAAAGTTATAAGGAACAGGGGCCGGGCGGTGGCGCTGGAGGTAAGGTGCCTGCCTTACCTTCGATAACCTAGGACGGACCGCGGTTCGATCCCCCGGTTCCCCATATGGTCCCCCGTGCCTGCCAGGAGCGACTTCTGAGCGAATAGCCAGGAGTAACCCCTGAGCGTCATCAGTGTGGTCCAAAAAAACAAAACAAAATAAAAGTTATAAGGAACAAAGATGGACATTTTGTAATAAGCAAGGGATATGTTCAACAGGGAGAATTCATACTCCTAAACCTATATGTGCCCGGGGCCAGAGAGATAGCATGGAGGTAAGGCGTTTGCCTTTCATGCAGAAGAAGGTCGGTGGTTCGAATCCAGTATCCATCCCATATGGTCCCCCAAGCCTGCAAGGAGCGATTTCTGAGCGTAGATCCAGGAGTAACCCCTGAGAGCTGCCGGGTGTGACCCAAAAACCAAAAACAAACAAACAAGCAAACAAAAAAATCATTTGTACCCATTGAGGGACCAGCAAAATATTTAAAACAATTGTTGACAAATTTGAAGGAAGACATCTATAGCAACACAATAATTGTGGGAGACTTCAACACCACCCTGACCCCTTGATAGGTCAACCAGGCTAAAACCTAACAAGAACATACTGGCTGAAGGGAGAAATGGAAGAGTGGCTTAGTAGACATATATAGGGCTATCCATCCCCAGGAAACTATACATATTCTTCTCCAAAGCACATGGGTTATTTTCCAAGATAGACTACATGCTGGTTCATAAAACATACCTCCATAAAATCAAGAAGTGAATTATAGGGGCCAGACTGATAGCATAGTGGTAAGGCATTTGCCTTGCATGAGGCCAGTAAAGAAGTGAATTATAAACAGAGACAGAGGAAAAACTCAAATACCTGTAAATTAAACAGCTCACTACTGAACAACCAGTGGGTCAGAGAAGAAATGAAAAAGGAAATCAAAAGATACCTGGAAACAAATGAGAACAGAGATAAATTATCAGAATTTGTGGGACAGAGTTAAAACAGTACTAAGGAAATTTTATAGCTTTTTTGTTTTGTTTTTGGGCCACACCCAGCAGCGCCCAGGGGTTCCTCCTGGCTCTGTACTCAGAAATCTGTCCTGGGTCTGCTGCATGTAAAGCAGGTGCCCTGTCACTGTGCTATCTCTCTATCCTAGAAAATTTATAGCTTTGCAAGCACTTGTTAGGAAGGAAGAAGGCTCTATAACTTAAGGACACAGGTTGTAAAATTGGAAAATAATCAACAAAATGAACCCAAAATAGGCAGACGGAAGAAAGCAGAGCAGAAATTTATGAATTGAAAATCCAAAATACAAGTTGAAAGACCAATGAAAGCAAGAGTTAGTTCTTTGAAAAAATAAACAAAATCAATAAATCACTAGCAAAACACACAAAGAGAGAAACTTGAATTTAATAAGGAATGAAAAGGGGGATTATTACTAGAGATATACAGTAATTCAGAGGGTAATCAGATACTATTTGAGAAACTATGCCACAAAACAAGAGAAGCTGGAAGAAATGGATAAATTATTGAACTCATAACCTCCCAAGGTTGAAACAAAATTATCTAGCATATTTGAACAGACCCATCACTAATGGGGAAATTAAAATGGTAATCAAAACTTCCCAAAAACAAAAGCCCAGCTCAGATAGATTCACTAACAAAATCTTTCAAACTTTCAAGAGGACCTACTGCCAATTCTTGCCAATTCAGGCAAATTGAAGAAATGGAAACACTCCCAAATAATTTTTATGAAGCTAACATCACTGATAACAACAGCAGAGAGGCCACAGAAAAGGAAAACTACAGACCAATATCCCTGAGAACACAGATGCAAAGATTCTCAAAAAATCGTAGCAAATAGGATCCAATGTCTCATCAAGAAGGTCATGCATACACTGTGACCAAGTAGGATTCAATCCAGAGATGCAAGGATGATTGTTAACATACCCAAGTCAATCAATATAATACATCA
>PVKC010021725.1:0-17931 GCA_004027635.1 Crocidura indochinensis
AAAAAATAGTAGCATTCAAAAGCAACAGATACTGAAGAGTTTTAGACATTTCCAAACAATATACCCACGTTAATAACCTCATCAAGAATTATGCTTGTTTTTTAGTTTTCTACCAGTTCAGATGTACTATAGAAGTGCCTAAATCTGGAAGATACAGGAAGAATTATCCATCTCGACAACAGCATGTATCTTATACCTGTCCAATTTAACATCCTAAAGGCCTTTCTCTACTGGTTCTTCAATGTCAAAGAATAATTTAGGTTTTCAAACTGCAACAAAGGTACAGCAAAGGAGATATAGAACCTATTCTTTTATTGTGTGACTCAATCTTACTACTTGTCTGGGTGCTGGAAGAGTTTATTTAGCATTTTTACAAGCTATAGTATAGATTCAGAGGCAGCCCTCTGACTCTTACTGATGTATTTATAAATCTCTTCTCACTGTTCTACACACTTGAACTCTGCATTCAAATGGTTGACCATTAGCTGTAAGTCTTCTGTAAAGAAGTGGATATGGTAAACTAGATTTGACATCACAAAATTTCAACTCTCTAGTGAGGAATGACACATTGAAAATGCCACTTTCTCAACGAACATACCACTTTTTTTAAGCATCAACATTTACTGTTGGAGCATACTTAATAGCTGCAACAGTTGATTTTTAGATGATTTTAAGTATATTTGGACTAGCAATGATTCCAGCTTTTTTGGTAGCCTGAAACTGAGAGTCACTTAAATGGGTCCAGCGACTACAGTACATAGAAGTCTTCCCAAGGCAGTCTTTTAAAATTTGCTTTATTTATTCTAAAGTTTGCACCATATTTGATGCTTTCTATAAATTAAAGCTATTTACTTGTTTCTTTGGCCTTCCCGTTGCTGTTTAGGAGTCTGAAACTCCCTCTCTCCAATATTTTACTTGGTGATATATTGCTGAGGGTTCCGTTTGATGCTGTAGTGTTTTCTAGGCAAACTGTATTGGGGTCACCATGGTTAAACTCTGGGTCCTGTGAGTGTTGAGATCCTAATTTGGGGTCTAACACATGCAAGGCACATGCTCTGTACCTTTAAGTTCTAGATCAAGCCCTGAGCATAAAGCTTTGTCTTTTCTTTGTATTTTTCTTATTATGCCTGCCTGCATCATTCAGCAGTAGTTTGAAAATCATATTAATGCTGTTTATTGAAATTAGATTATTATTTTCCATTCTGGAAGACTAGGTTGTGCCAAGATGAGTGGTAATGTCAAACCCTATCTTTGCTTGAGTTCTGAGACCCAAGTTCCTGAAACCCAAGGGTTTATTCAAAGTAATATGCAAAGTAGGTGCCATTTTTAATGTGTTGATTTCTGTAGTTACAGTATAAACTCCAAAGAACAGTATTTAACTTATATGTTGAGTCATAGTGTTTCCTAATTTTATACTGTTCCATTCGTATATTCTCTTATTATAGATTTTACTTAAAAATATAAAGGAAACAGCTGATACATATTATTTTCCTGTTGAATTCCCTTTAGAGGCTTGTCCTAAGCTTATGTCAAATTCTAGACATTTTGTCATATCTACTGCCGTTTAAGCCTTTATACCCAATGTGTAATAGTGTGTGGTAATCATATTAAGCACTGCGTACTCAGATATTTAAACATTTGAGCATAAAGGTTTGAGTAGTCTTGAACTTCTGAATTAACTTGCCTAAAAAAAGATAAAAGAATATTTCTAAACCATAAAATATTTATATTCTTTTCCATACTAGATAGAATTGGTTATTCTTTTGCATAGTTTGTTGACACTAACTATATGTTCTAATGTGCTACTATTTATCACACAGGGTTGATATGATATATTTCTCTCGTACTCTAAGCTTCGGAGCAAGGAATTATGTCTTTTGTAGCTCTGGTTAATAAGAACTTTATGTATGATATTGAGGCTATTGTACAGAATTGCTTGAATAATGTTTTTTTTAATGACAGACTATTTATGAACACTAAATTTCAATAATTAATACAGAATCAAATAAAAAAGCAATGGCGGCCCGGGAGATAGCATGGATGTAAGGCGTTTGCCTTTCATGCAAAAGGTCATCGGTTTGAATCCCGGTGCCCCATATGGTCCCCCGTGCCTGCCAGGAGCAATTTCTGAGCATGGAGCCAGGAGTAACCCCTGAGCATTGCCTGGTGTGACCCAAAAACCAAAAAAAAAAAAAAAGCAATGGCAATATGATGTATTTCTGAATGCATCGAGTCATTTAACTAATTCCATAGTCAAAGTAAAACATAAGAATTGTTGAAATTAAGGCTATATAAATTTAGAAAACAAATCCTTGGAAACTCAGGTAAAAGAAAATTATCCTAGATTAATAAATCATTTACCTAATGATTTTAATATTCCTCTTAGACTGAATTTGATCATCTAATAAACAGTTGAATTTTATTGACAACTTTTAATTAAAATGTAAGAATTCCATTAATAAATGCATCATATATTTATACCTATATGCCTATTTATAGCTAAAGAAACCATTTACTGATACTATGAGTGTGATATTTATTATAATACAAAAATGTGTTCAATTAATTAATTAGGAATGAAGTTGGCTGATTGTACCAAAGCAATGGAGTGATAAGAAATTATTCACTGAAAATTTCCACAATATTATAATATTGTCTTTATGATTATTCTTAAATCATTTGCTATCCAATAATTTCTCAGCTTTAAAAAATATAAAATTTATTTTCTTTTTCTCCACTGGAGATCTTAGCTTTCTTCACAAGACTTCAATTTCAATTTTTCTATATTATCAGGGATAGAAGTGAAGAGTTTGAAATTAAATATTTCTTATGACAAAACATTTCTATCATGCTACTTTCCCTGAGGAAGTTAGCCTTTATTCCCTCATTGATAGATTTATGTAATATTGAACTCATAAGTAAATTTGTAGCTAGAGAATATAACATATTAGAGCCGGGAAATAAAACCACATATTACAATTTTAGAGTCTTGCTTATTACAAAGGAGACAGAAAAATATCAGGTTCATGGATAAAACATTATGACACTAATTATTCAAAGTCTAGAGTTTTGTGACAATTATTTCAACTAATAAATACTTGATAGATATGCAAAGTAAAAATCAGATAGGAGGAGCAGATGAGATAAAAACAAAACTTAGGAAGGCTGAAGATGTAATTTTAATTTTGAGTCTTACTGTTTTGCTCACTGAAAAAAAAATCAGTAGTAGATTTTCATTCAGTCTAAACTGTATCCAGCAGCAGTAATATGTTGATAACTGCTAACTGTTCTTTGTGGTCTCAATATTATAGTTTTTCTTATTGTAAGAGAACAGGGACATCATTTAAATAAGTTGCTTTTCTTTCTCTTTGTGACTACTCCAGGGAGCCAGCTGACAGCATTTTCTTATTCCTACAGTGGGTTAATGCTACAATGAATTCTAGAAGCCAAGCAAGTTAGTTCTCCGAGGACACAAATGTCATATTCTAAATAAAACACTAACACAGTCCCAACATATAATCCTGAGAAAGCTAGAAGCTCTTCTTACTAAGGAGAATGTATCTGTCCTGTCCCTACTGCAGAGACTGCATTTAAGATATTATTCGCCACAATCTGCTTGTTCTGTATCAGCAAGATGGAGCAGATCCTGTAATTGGAGACTTAGCTGATGCTTGTGGTAACTCGGGAACATACAGCATTTACTCTCTGTAATTTGGGTAGAGCTATCTTGGAGGCTAGAGATAAATTAGGTAATAGTGGAATTAAGATCTTTAGGCAGTGCATGTGCTGTGTCAGTTTGTTGTGAAGTTGAGTTTTGTGGCAGAAAATTAAATGACAGAAATGAACTTCTAGAAGTTATTTTTTATTAAGGTAATCATGCCACTGGTTTTGATATATGTGGACACTATCTGTCAAAAGGATGGCACAGAGCAAAATCTTCAATAGAGATAATCCATGTAAAATATTTTTGTTTAATTATAGGAACTAAAACAATTTCATGTTTATGCTTTAAATTTTAATTGAGTAGTTAGAACTATTGTAACTTTAAAATTATTATTCACAAATACCCTGAGAGGATAATTATAGTAGTTTGATGATGGGTTAATTTTTTATTTTTTTTGTGTGTGACTATTTTTCTAGGAAGATAACACTGAGATCAAATATATATTTACCAGAACACTCTTGTGGTGGACTTGGTGCTCAAATGTGTTTACGTATGAAATGCTATTATTAACAGGTTTGTAAACCATACTGCCTAATATAATATTTTGTTTTGGGGGCCCCGCCTGGCACTGCTCAGAGGCACTCCTGGCTCTGTGTTTAAGAATTAGGTGCTTAGGGGATCGTATGGAATACTCTAGATCAAAACTGGATGGTAAGGCAAGTGCTCTATCTACTATACTATTGCTCTAAATTTAAATTTTGTTGACATTTTAGATAAGTGCCTTTAAAATAAAAATTAATATGCATGATAGCAATTGTAATAACAACTATGACAAGAATCATCAATATTATTATCACTCGTATTTTATAGAATATTTAAAAATATATCTCAATGAACTCAGGTGCACAATATTTCTAGATTCCTATAGTCATCTTCAATATTGACTATGTGTTTGCCATATGTGGTGACCAAGACAATGCATTCATTGCAAGCTATGTTACATGAATTTTGATATTGGATTCATGGAATTCATTCCTAGATTCTTTTAGAATAAGCACTCCTAACAAGAACTATTAGACTACTGTAGGTCAGACTTCAAGTTGAAGGTGGCAGAAAGAGAAAGCGGAACTATGAGGGGAAATGACAGAAGTAAGAGAAGGAAGGCGAGATGAAGAAGGGAGATAGATGAGTCTAGCAAATCTCTAAAAATTCCAGGTATATCAAATGGAGTACAAGAGAGATGAGGGAAAGAAGCGTATTGGGCACCAGTGCCAGTTAAGTTTTCAGCTCCAGCAAACATCTGACTACATTTACATGGGAAACAGCAAGACCCCTTGTCCGCACACCAGTCACTTACAATAGCGATTGCTGCAATTGAAATGCCATTTGTATTTAAATGACTGTGGTTCCAATGGGCTTTCGCAGTCTCCAAAGTGACTTAGCCTACAAATTATTTTATTCTTAAAGTTATGATTATTTTAAAATGTTGAAGCTGTATTTCATTTTGATCAATTGTTGTCAGCCTGTACTCAATTTGTGGGCTAAAATGACTTTCAACTCTAATTAAAATAGAAGAATGCATTTTCTGTTATTTCATTGTAGAAATAATAAAAACTTTATTGGGTAGGGATAAGGCAAATACCATAGGCTGATAGAAAAATCAGATGATCATTTCTTTTAAATAATTAAAAAAGGTTTTAAGGGGCCAGAGAGATAGCATGGAGGTAAGGCATTTGCCTTTCATGCAGAAGGACGGTGGTTTGAATCCCAGCATCCCATATGGTCCACTGTGCCTGCCAGGGGCGATTTCTGAGCAGAGAGTCAGGAGTAACCCCAGAGTGGTGCTGGATGTGACCCCCCCAAAAAAAAAACAAAAAAAAAGGTTTTAAAAAAGGTTTTAAAAGATCAAAATATGATAAATATCCCGAGAACTGAGAAGTAGGGAGATAAGGGGAAAGGGATCATGGGAAAATGGTGAAAGAATTTTGAAACAATAGTGGACAAATAGGTGTTGTACTATAAGACTATAAAATAGTGATTTCAATATTATTCTAACCTATGATGACTTCAAAGTATTTTAAGAGGTTGTTTATAAAATTTTCAAAACTTAATAATATATTGGTATCTATACTCTGTATCTATATAAGAAGCTAATGAAAGTGTTTATGTCTTTCTTTTTCTATTCATGAATGTAATGTATATTCATATTATAACATTCATGTTACCTTATGACTTTTAATTTTAAATTCTTTATTTGATGTTTCCCTCATTGACAGAACCATTATTTTGTGTTCAAATTGAACTCAACCTACTCTATTAATTTATGTATGGAATATTTGTCTGCTCTTTGGAGAAATGTTTAAGGAATTCTCAATAGCTGTCTCCTATTTTGAAGTTTTCATTTATTATCTTTTTACCATTGCTTCCTTTCTGCCTTATTTATCCCTGTTATTGATTAAAATTGTTTAGATATGGGGGTTGAAGACAGTTGAGGGGCAAAGTGTTTGCCTTGAACATGGCCAAACTGGGGCTTGTTCCCCATAACCCATGATTCCTGAGCACAGAGTCAAGAATAAGTTTTGAGCAATGCTGATTGTAGCTTAAAAAAATAAACAGGGACCGGAGCAATAGCACAGTGGTAGGGCATTTGCTTTGCATGCGGTTGACCCAGGATGGACCTGGGTTGATCCCCAGCATACCGTATGGTCCCTCAAGCCAGGAGCAATTTCTGAGTTCAGAGTCAGGAGTAACCCCTGAACGTCACCGGGTGTGGTCCCAAAACCAAATTAAATAAATAAATGAAGTAAACAAAAAAACTGTTTAGGTATTCTTTTGTAAACCTTGTGCTACATATGTTTTGAGTAGTTAAGTCTTTCTTTTATTCTTTTAAAGTAGTTATATAGCATGCATTGTTACTGATTATTATTATTATCATTATTATTATTATTTTGTTTTTTGGGTCACACCCAGAAGTGCTCAGGGATTACTCCTGCCTCTAAGCTCAGAAATTGTTCCTGGTTGGGGCCCGGGAGATAGCATGGAGGTAAGGCGTTTGCCTTTCATGCAAAAGGTCATCGGTTCGAATCCCGGTGCCCCATATGGTCCCCCGTGCCTGCCAGGAGCAATTTCTGAGCATGGAGCCAGGAGTAACCCCTGAGCACTGCTGGGTGTGACCCAAAAACAAAAAACAAAAAAAAATGAAATTGCTCCTGACAGGCTCAGGGGACCATATGGGATGCCAGGATTTGAACCACCATCCTTCTGCATGCAAGGCAAATGCCTTACCTCCATGCTATCTCTCCGGCCATGTTACAGATTATTTTTATATTAAAATATATTTTATCAACCCTATTAAATAATATAAAAATATCATGTTTTATAATACATTTTATTTAAGGAAAAATATAAAATTTCCTTTAGGTAATAAATGTTCCTAATATTTCAAAATAGTAAAGACTAACACAAAAATTAAGTTTTAATTAAAGAAGTTTATAATTCATACTTTGATATTATTGAAGACATTAGTTTAGTAAGTAAGTGAAAAATTAGAGTAGAGTTCAGTTAACAGAGGCATATCATTATTGTTTTCAAAGTGGTGGGAAGCTATTTATGTAGTCTGAATTCCAGGACTTGCTTTCATTTGTGGTCACGTACACATTAGAAATCTGAAGATATCGAATTTACTTAGACTACTAAAATGCTATTCTATTATTGAGCAAGTGATCAATCATCCCATAAGCAAATGTCTTAAAAATTTTAAGGAGAATAAAAGAGTCAGTTAACCAAGCTCTTCTCTATTTTGTGGTAAGAAACGCTTTTCTTCATTCAATAAAGGAAATCATAAAGCCACACAGAATGTGGGTGAGACGAGAAAGAAAAGTAACTGTGAGAGGCAATTTTCAACTAGGTTTTTAAAAACAATCATATAATTGTTGGCCAAATACTAAGCTTGGTATCAGATAGCCTGAGGTTTGGTACTGGCTACTCCACTCAAGCTTCCATTTATATAGAATCATTCATCCAGAAATTCTTATGAATTATTAACCAAAATTCTCTTCATTCTATCCATCTGAGATCGATGGAGTTATTATTCTCTTTGTTGCATAAGTGAAGGAAATTTAAGCAAGAGTTAGTTTTCATAATCACACAATAATATAGTCATTCAAAGCTTGCTAATATTCTTAAGCATCATCAGGTTCAGACATAATGTTTAACACATATAATGTTTAATAATTAATACATATTTGGACATTAGTACATGAATACAGGAATTCTTTTGCTTTCTAACTTCACTTTTCCGTATTTTGATGCTAATGAGACAGCACTCTTCCATAAAAAAGCGAAAGATTATTATATCTTTTTATTATTTGTTGAGTGATTCCAGAAAATGTACAGATCTTTAAATTCATTCAGTTCATACTTGTGTACATATCTTTGGGGTTTT
This sequence comes from Crocidura indochinensis, assembly GCA_004027635.1. Taxonomy (NCBI): domain Eukaryota; kingdom Metazoa; phylum Chordata; class Mammalia; order Eulipotyphla; family Soricidae; genus Crocidura; species Crocidura indochinensis. Next base: position 8,109 of record PVKC010021725.1, read on the forward strand.
TTTATTTCCTTCTATTTAATCCTAATAAGAAAATATGGAGTTTTATTTTTTTTTCAAGATTCTAAAGACACAGGAAAAAAAATCACATCTTAACCTTTTATCTTCAGAACTTCTGGGCCCATTTAAAAAAAATATACCCCTCACCTTTTTATGGTGGTAAATGGTAAAAATATTTTTTAGTAATGTTGTTTTTGGTATTACTTGGATTCCTAATAAATATAGCATTCCCAGGTGCAATGCTCTTATTCTGTTGCCAATAAGTAATAGAAGAATGAAAGCAGACTCTATCCTGGACACACTCAATGGAATGCATTTCTTATAGTTGGCTGATAACAATCAATGAAGCTTTCGTTTCAGTGTGACACAGTTACTTCAGAATTCACCTTGGGTTTACTGCTCCTGGAGATCGTCCAGAACAAACTGCCTATGTAATGAATTCTAGTATTTAAAACGCTGTCTAGGTACTTTTGCAGGAAGAAAGAATGGAAGAAAAAAAGTAAGGTGGAATTGGTGGATGAGAAGAAAGATACTAAAATGTTTTTAGAAAGTTAAAAGGCAAAACGTCTAGTTGCTTTGAGAGCACTGTTTTTTTTTTTTTTGATTACAAAAATTACTTTTTGCAAGTGAAAAAATATCCAAAGTATTTAATGAACTGCAACCATAAAATTAAAAGTAGTGTTTATGGCCAGAAACAAGACTAAGTGATGTAGGCTGCAATGTATTTCTTTGCCTGAGCTAGTGTGATCAAGCAATATGAAAGATATGAAATTAAAAATACAAGTCATGACTGAAGCTTTTTATTGAAAATTCATAATTGAAAATTGTGACGCATCTAAAACCTCTGATATTAAAAATATCTTGAACCTTCATTGGCGATTTTCAAATATGTGGTGCCAATCTCTAATTTCATGTTATTTTATCTTATTAGTAACTTTGTTTTTGATTGGACTTTGGCGATGAACAAAGTTGTTAATGATGGTTTTCACCAACCTTTAATTTTAATGAGGAGGGAAAGAATCAATATCTTTATGGTTGTGCTTTATATCCTAGAGTTTTGACAGTTGCCAGATCTATTTAACACTAAGATCAGTCTTTACACACTTGTGTTATTTACTCCAAATGATTGACTAGAGTAACTAAAATTCCCCCCCTTATTATCATGTGGTTCTAGTGACCTTTAAAGTGACCAAAATGAATTAAGGGAATAACATGGCTTGAACTTCTCCAAGAAAAGATGGCAAGTTCATTGAAAAAAAAAAAAACTTGGGGGATTTTTCTAATAGACTCAATTTTTGGTATATTTTCCAAATGTAGATTGAGAAGTAAATGAAAATATTTTATTTAGATAGATGATTTCTGAGGTGAAATTTCTAACTGGAATGTCCCAGATGTATAGCATGAAGAATAAAAAAATGGAAGTGAATCTAATCTCATTTTTTTGCCTGTACCCCGCCCCCCACCTTTAATTTTTTTTTTATTGCCATTTATTTGATGCCTCTACCACTCTCCTCTATCTCAGTTTTTTAGATGATATTTTAAAATGACATTGAGGGATTTTCAAATGTGGTGTGTTATGAATTATTTCTCTATCTGCTGTAGTTAGAATGAAGTATATGCTAAAACGCATAAAACACATAATAGGCTAAAACGCATTGTTGTACACACCAGTGTGTTTTCTCATTTTCTTTCTTTTGCACATATAATGGCATTTCAGTGCCTGCTAGATGAAATAAAATTTCCCAGGTCCTGACAAGTTTCATTTAAGATAAGTGTTCTTTACTAAAATGACAGCATGTAATCTTGGTGCTCTCATAACGGTCATGCAAGTAGTCTGTTCAAAGATCTGCATAATCTTAGATAACTGACTAATGTTCACAATTTTATTTGTTCATGATTGAAAGGGACATTTTAATTTCAAGTGAAGATTTTAATGAAGATAGGATATGTGCAAAGAACATGTCAGACTATTTAAATTAAATTGTTCTTTGATAAACTATTCAATTTGATATTATTTGTAATCTAGGAATATTGAATTAGTAAAAAGTCATTATTTAATTAGAAAACATCTTTATTCATATTGTTTTTAAAAAATATATCTAATGATGACACTTGATTAGTTTCATTCTGGAAAGCGTTTCTGATCATAAATTATTATTTATATTATTATATTTATAATTTACGAAGTTACAATAGTATTAAATTTTATAGTTTTATCATAAAAAATTATTACATCCTACTACCTCCAAAGTAACCAGGACTGTTTCTGACTGTCCCTTGTCGTAAGATCATCCAATTCCAGTCATATTGCAAAAACTGCCTGATTTTGGGGCTTGGAGCAACGGCGCAGTGATTGGGAGTTTGCCTTACATGTGGCTGACCCAGGATTGACCGCAGTTTGATACCTTGGAGTCCCATATGGCACCCCAAACGAAGAGCGATTGTTGAGTGCAGAGCCAGGAGTAACCCCTGAGCATCACTGGATGCAACCCAAAACAAACAAACAAACAAAAAAGCCTTCATTGTTACAGCTGCAGAGTATACCTGTTTGTGCACATTTGAATGTACATATGTGTGTGTGTACTTACCACTATATGTAGTTAGATATTTAGATTGTTTGCATATACTTCTATAATAGTACTGAAATAAACATGAATATGTATGTATATCCTTTTAAATTAGCACTTTGTGTTTTGGAGGTAGGTACTGGAAAGTCGAATTTCTGGGTCATATGGGATTCCTACTCTTACATTTTTGAAAAATATATAGCCTGGTTCCCATAGAGGTTGATTCAGATGAAATTTCCACTAATAGTGAACGAGTGTTCATTTTTCACTACATATATATGCTTTGATCTACTCTTGAAATTTAACACCATCTCTTTGCACTCTCTACTTGCAAAAGGGATTTGACATCTCATTTCTGCTGGCTCTGCAGAGTTCCCCTGTATTAAGGGCAGACTCTAATACAGAGAGGAAAAATTTCCTCTTTAGATTCACGCTAACAAATATTACTTCCATAGAGCATTAAGAAATACTTGGGGTCGGAGAGATAGCACAGCGGCGTTTGCCTTGCAAGCAGTCGACCCAGTACCTAAGGTGGTTGGTTCGAATCCTGGCATCCCATATGGTCCTCAGTGAATGCCAGGAGTTACTTCTGAGCAGATAGTCAGGAGTAACCCCTGAGCACCGCTGGGTATGGCCCAAAAATCCAAAAACCAAAACCAAAACCAAAACCAAAAATAATAACACTGAGGGTGTCAAGGAGAGAAAGAACAAAAAGCAAACATTTCACATTACTTGTAATAAAATGGCATAAATCAATTTGTTTTGGGTCAAAGGTCAAAAAAGAAGTGGTAATAAAATCTGCCAAGGTAAAACATACAGTTTAAACAAAAAACATTTTGTTTGGTCCATGTAGGACCTTATTGAAAACCTTGGTTTCTAAAAATTGATCATTTGTCATCACAAATTTGCACTCAGACCCCTTTTAACACAAGGAATTAGAGCAATTTTATAATTGGCAAGAGACATACATGCTACAATCAACAAGAAAGTTTGCTGCATTCTGTGAATTACCTGTCTTTAAGAATTTCATTCTTGGGGTGGGAGCGGTGGTGCAAGCAAAAGGATTTTTGCCTTGCATGTGCTAACCTAGGATGGACCACAGTTTGATCCCAGGAGTCCCATATGGTTCCCCAAGCCAGGAGCAATTTTTGAGTTCATCGCCAGGAGTAACCCCCCTGAGCATCACCAGGTGTGCCCCTCATAAGAACTTCATTTTTGAATTCTGATTTGTTGGAAAATATAGATATTATAGGGTTTTAAATACTCACATAGATGACTATAGAACAATCAAGGATTTCACAACTGTAAATAAAACTTTATCCTCAGAAAACTGAAATAAAATTTGGAGACCTGGCAACAAAATTGAAATGACTATTTTATATTATGAAATAGAATAACTATGAAAAATAATCATTTTATGATTATAATAACATGTTTATTGCATAATATTACTATATTATATATTAAATATTATAATATTATGTTATATTGCTATTATGCCCATCAACTGGGCATATAAAAATATGTCTTGATAAAACCGATTGCAATAACTTCTCACCTTTTTTCACCTAATCCTCCGTTTTCAATAATGACTCTAGTTAATGAGACACTTTTTCATTTATTTATTTATTCATTTATTTTAGAGAGGCAAAATAGTTTTGCTTAGAAAGATGTAAAAAGAGATAAGATGTATCTCAGGTTGTGATATGAGCAGCCAGCATGTTTAAGTTCTTTGTAATTTTTGTTGCTTGTTTTTTTGGGGGTTAGATCCAGGGAGTGCTCAGAGATTACTCCTGGCTCTGCGATTTAGGGCATCTGCACTCCTGAGCAGGCTGGTGGGTCATTGCTTAGAGGGGTACATTTGTACTGGCCATGTGCAGATCACTGTTCAATCTTATTCATTGTACAATCCCTTCAATCTTTTGTATTATTTATTTATTTATTTATTTATTTATTTATTTATTTATTTATTTATTTATTTATTTAGGCTTTTGGGCCATACACGGTGACCCTCAGGGGTTACTCCTGGCTCTGCACTCAGAAATCACTCCTTAAGGGGACTATATGGGAAGCCAGGGAATCGAACTGCAGTCCGTCCTGGGTCAGCCACATGCAAGGCAAATGCCCTACCACTGTATTTTAAAATGATCCTCTGCCCCAACCCCTGATCTCTTCTCAGCAGTTGATTCATTAAAATTCAGACAATATGTTCACAGGGCTGGGGAACTAGTGCCATATCAATGTCTTTCCCAAATACTTTTAAGAGGAATATTTAGGAAGGTGTCTCTAATTTCTTTTCTCCACAGAGTATTTTTTTTGAGTGGGGAAAAATGTATCCAGTAGTGTGCAGGACTTACTACTCCTGGTTCTATTTTCAGGGATCACTTCTGGAGGCAATTCAAGCATCTTACCTTCTTATATTTAATCAACAAAGGCATTATTTTTTTTTAACTTGACGCACTGTAATTTATAATACTGGTAACGACAGGGTTTCATTTATATAATGCTCTAATATCACCACCTCTGTGACTCTCTCTCGGTGGTAAGCTCATTTATATACACTGGTGCTCTTGTTCTTGACTTTGACCATTTGTTATTCTTATGTTTCTTTTTTTTACTTATGCTTATTTTATAATATTGCTTACTATGCTGCTTTCTATCTCATCTATGAGAGAGATCACTCATTATCTGTCCCATTCTTCTGATTGACTTCAGTCGATATGATACTCTCCGGATCCTTCCATGTAGCATCAAATCTCATTATTCATCTTTCCTTATAGTTGTAATTTTCTATTGTATTTATTTATTGTAATTTTCTTAATCCAGCCATCTGTTCTCAGGCACTTTATTTTAAGGTTGATGTGGTTCCCTGTGTGACTTATGTGGGATAGAGGGATGGTATCCCCAAAAAGGAAATCTGTTTCTTTCTATCTACCTCTGCCTCCCAGTAATAATTGGGAAATCTAAAACTGTGTGACTTGTTCTTTGCAGGAAAATTAGTCCTAAATCTTATCCAGGCCATCCAAATCTGTAGTCTTTTTCTCAGAAAAGAATTTAAGTAAGAAACGAGTAGCGAAGTTAAGACAGGCTTTATTTAGAAATGCTGAGGAAGGGGAGAGAGAGAAAGGAGAGGAATGAGAAAGAAAAAAAGAGCAAGGAAAGATAAAGAGATTATTACATTCAAGAGAGGACACTGTTGTTTCCAAATACAGAAAGAAACCCAGTACACCTCCCAGCATTAATGTATAAGAGTAAAAATTTCCACTGACATGGAACCCCAAACCCTTTAGCTGCACTATCAACCTCCTCTCAAGTTCCTCAGCCAGTTTTGATGCCTGTTTGCCTGCTGATACTAGATGCAATATGCTGTGTGTGGGGTGTGCCTTTCTGTGTGTGGAGTGAAACTGCATGCTTTAGCCTACCAACATGGGATCCAGACCCCTTAGTCATCCTCCTCCCAAGCTCCTGGTCCAGATATCTGCCCATTCTGACATTTGTCTGTCCTCTGATCCCAAAACCACATAGATGCTAGTGCATCCACTTGAAGATATTCCAAAATATATCTGCTATTTCTGGTCAGGTAGTTCATTGCACTCCTATCTTTCAGACAATCCAACAGAGTAACTAATTGAATGTTTCCTTAATAACCTTAAATAGCCTGGCATGATTAGGAAAATAGCCTAAAATGAAGATGCATTATTAGTCATCATTTTGTAGAAATAATTCAGCAGATCAATGCTCAAGTAATGAGGAACCTGAAACCTCACCATTAAAACCCACACAATGGAAAGAAAATAGGGAAACTAAGGAGTTCAGCTATAGTTGCAGGTAGGGAGAGAAATCTAGGCCAATCTGCAACCCCATCCAAGCACTTGAACTTGATTAAAGAGGACATAAAATCAACACTCAATGAATTGGCAATAGAAATCAAGGAAGCACTCATCAGTGAAATTAAGCAATCAATAGATAAGAAATTCAACCAACTCAAAGAAGAACTCTTTCAGAAGATGAAAGAATTTATATAACTGGAATTGAAGGAGCTAGAGAACATGGTAGCAAACCATAGCATAACTTCACAGGAGGAAAAACAGATACATTTGAAGACAAAGTACAAGCTAGAACTGATCATTTGAAAAAGAGAGAAAATGGATGGAAGAAAATGTAAGGTCCTTAATGAAGAAAAACAAGAGGAATAATCTCTGAATTATTGGAATACAAGAAGGGGAGGAAAAAGGGGAAGGAGAAGAACAACTAGTGGGAGAAGTAATAGCAGAGAACTAACTTGCCCCAAGAAGAAAAAAAAAGCATTTTCCAGGGAAGAGCAAATTAATAATAACAAGATCTTGGAGAAGTCACTGTCAGTTAAAGTCTTTCCAAGAAAAAGAGATGGCAAGCTAGCAATCAGGAAGAAGCTGAAAACAAGAGTTCCAAGAAAAAGAAGCGAAAAGTCTTCTTCAAGGAGGAGCCACTTAATAGCAGTGACCCTGAGGTAGCTGGTTGCCATTACACATAAAATCTCAGGAATACCAAAACGACACATTTTGTAAGTGGCATATGCTAACTGCTGTTTCCATATACCCCAATAATGACAAATTCAAATTAAAAAATAGAAATATGTTTGTGCTAAGATCTTAAATCATACTCAAACAGGGAAAAGTCTAGGTCCATAAGTTAACAATCAAGGAAGCACTATACTGCTGGAAAGAATTAATTTTAAGCCAAAGAACAAAACATTCATGATAAAAATAAAAAAAATATGTAGCTATCTCTATATCAGAAAAATAGGAAGCAGATACAGAATAGATTACTTGGTGAAGTTCATGCAGTTACCAGCCAATGCCCTTCACTTTCATAACAAGGGATCACTGAAAGAAATGCTATTCTTCTTTTTCTTTTTCTTCTTCTTCTCTTCTTCTTCTTCTTCTTCTTCTTCTTCTTCTTCTTCTTCTTCTTCTTCTTCTTTTCTTCTTCTTCCTCCTTCTTCTTCTTTTCTTCTTCTTCTTCTTCTTCTTCTTCTTCTTCTTCTTCTTCTTTCTTCTTCTTCATCATCTCCTTCTCCTCCTCTTTCTTTTTCTTCTTCTTCATCATCATCATCATCTTCTTCTTCTTCTTCTTCTTCTTCTTATTATTATTATTATTATTAACTGAGCTAGAAGTTAATGGGCCTGTAGTGATAGCACAATGGTAGGTCACTTGCACTGAAAACTGCCAACCCAGGTTGGACCCAGGCTCAATCCCCAGCATCCCTTATGGTGCCCCGCACCTGCCAGGATCAATTTCTGAAACAGAGCCAGGAGTAATCCCTGAGCACTGCTCCTGGGTGTGCCTCCCACCAAAAAAGAAAAAAAGTTAGTGCTTCGTAGGTTTCCTGCTCAGGTTAAATGAAAATTCTCCCCACTGTTAACAATTAGGGTAAGGGAATTAGCAACAGAGTATATGATAAAATGATAAATGATAAACAGAGAATATTAGAACAGGAAAGAAGAAGCTACAGAGCTAAGCATATTTCTTTTTTTTTCCTTCCAAATGGCAGAAACTTCCATTTTTCTCTGAAGTAGAATAGTAGATAAACTCTACTTTCCAGCTTAGTTAAAAAAAAAAAAACTTTGTGTTGGCATAAGGCTTCTGGAATCTCTGTCATCATCTGCTGACCTCTCAGATTGAGTTTTCTTTCTAGGATCTTCGAAATAGGTCTGTCCAGGAAATCATTAATTTTATGATCCCCCAATAGACCACAACTCCTCAACTTCACCAGCTATTTCTAAAAGCAGGTAGACATCTTAATAAATTTGAACAATATTAATAACTTGGTAAGTATATAATTTTTTAGAATAAAAGATTTTTTTCTATTATCATTTAAGCTGCATCGATGACAAGGAGCTTTTAAAAGAATGTAGATATTTCTGATAGATCCTAAAAGATGCCAATTTTAATGTAGCTCGATTGATTAAATTTTTCCTTTTTGTTTGTTTTGTTTTTGGTTTTGGGTCACACCAGCAGCGCTCAGGGGTACTCCTGGCTCTATGCTCAGAAATCACTCCTGGCAAGCTCGGGGGGCCATATGGGATGCCTGGATTTGAAGCACTGATCTTCTGCATGCAAGGCAAATGCCTTACCTCCATGCTATCTCTCTGGCCCCAAATTTTTCCTTTAAGTATTTTCATGGTTTTTGTCCTACTGAAGAAATTTTGGCCCATTTTGAAGTCATGAATATATTTTTCTATTATCTTTAAGAGATTATTTTGTCAAGCAGAGAGAGAGAGCACGGGTTCTTTAAGAAATATTTGTGTAACTTTTTATATTTAGGACTTTGACTCATCTGACTTTTGAGTATTGTGTGAAGTATGTTAATGTCCAGAAATTTGTTTCCTTTAACTTTGTTCTTTTTAAAATTTTCTTCATTGGTGGTGGGAATGCCCCTGATTCAATGTCACCATGTACCTAAACTATTACTGTGAAATATTTGTAATCCACTGTGGTTAAAATAAAAATTATTAAAAAAATCAAATTGAAAAAAATTTTCTTTAGCATTCTTTAATCTCTTGAATTTCCACCCATTTTAGAGTCAGCTTATCAATGTTTATGCACATTGAGACTTTATGGATATGTATTGAATTTAGAGATCACTTCAGAAAGCACTGATATTAACAAGCATTTCAATTCATTAATATGGCATATTTACTTTTTATTTCCTTTCATTATAAAAGGTCAAAACCTTGTTCAAGGATTTTTTGCTATTATATGTATAGTAAAATATTTTTGTGGTGCTGAAGAACAAATAGGGATTTATACATGTGATGTGTATAATCTACTACTAATCACATCTCTGGTCCTAGAAATACATTTTTTTGGTTTACTTTTGGACTACACCTGAAAGCACTTAGAGTTTACTTTTAACTACACTCAGGGATCATTCTTGGAGGATTTGGGGGACTCTTCCAGGGGAGTGTGAAGAAAGAAACCTGGGTCAGTAATTTGTAAAGTACCCTTGAAACACAGTTACAAACATGTTTGTAATCATGGTGCTTAAAGATATTATTTAAAAGAAAAAAATAAAGTGCCTTACCTGCTGTTTTATCTCTTTGTTCTCATGTATAAGAAACATGATATATATCATATATTGCATGATATATACACAATATACACAAAACAATATATTGATGGGCTTATGTTCAGGAACTCTAATTCACTTAATTCTAAGAATTTACTATGGATTTTTCTATCTTCTAGGTGATCTTTTTTTTTTTTTTTTTTTTTTT
>PVKC010021726.1:0-18014 GCA_004027635.1 Crocidura indochinensis
CATTATGACAGGAAGTCAATAGATTATAAATCAAGAAATAAACACGTTGGTTAGAGAGATGAACGGAACCACCCAAAGAGTCAGATCCGAGAGGATTATTTATGAAGCTTGCTCGAAGGAGCAGCCCTCGGGGTGGGAGGGAAGAATATTTTTGAGACAGAGCCATGTCATTAAAAACCCTTCTCTGTGATTTGATTTTAAAGTGTGCATGATTAAATGTCTTCATAAATTGAGGGCTCATTTTTAAAAACTTTTTGAGTCGATTATGCATTTGAACTGTAAGGAAAAAAATATACCCTTGCTAATCTCTCTGACTTGGGAGAGCAAACACACAGGGAAATAATATTTATTAGCTACTCCCCAAACAGGAAATTGTGTCATTTGAGGACAAGAGGAAGGTGAGGATACAGGGGAGACATGGCTTTGCCTCTTTGTTTTGTTGTTACTTTTTGTCTGTTTGTTTGGGGGGAGGCACCTCAGGGCTTACAACTGCTGGATCCAGGGGGAACATATAGAGTTCCAGAGATGGAACCCTGGTCAAACACCTTAACCCCTGTGCTCATTTTCTCTCTCTGGCCCCCTTTTGTTGTTCAAAGAGTGTGAAAAGGTTTCATTGTGTTAATTTTATATAGAAAGTAATTTTGTTCAGAAAATAGAAAAAAATGTCATTCAAAGGAACATGACAAAAATAGAGTAGAATTTGTTGTTTTGGAAGCTACATTCATCAATGCTCAGGGCTTACTCTGACTCTGTGCTCAGGAATCACTCCTGGCAGTGCTTAGAGTACCATATGTGGTGTTGGGGAGCAAATTGTGTTAAGACAAGTGCCTTAACTCCTATACTATCTCTCTGGCCCTTTGGAGCATCATTTATATTTTTTAAAAATTGGGGAAATGACACCCCAGGTCATGCTCAGTTTCTAGGGATGACCCAGGACTCCTGCCAGCAGAGTATGAACAAAGGCCTTTTGACCAGTTTCCTTGCCACACCCCCACTTAAAAATTATTACTACATTTAAACATTGTAGTTTATAGTTTACTTATAATACAGCTGTTTCTGGCATTCCCTTTTCCAACACCAATCCCACCACCAGTATAACATTCCCTCTACCATTGTCCCCAGATTTCTGTTCTCCAACTTGCTCCTTTGGCAGGCATTATGATTTATACTCTATATTTTAATTACTTTATATTGACATTATATTTAATTTACTTTATATTGATTATTACAATGAAATTATAAAAAACAACTCCTTAATAACAGAAAATCCCCCTCCATTTTTCTTTGGAGAGAGAGATGGTAAAGAAAAGTATAACCACTAAATTCTTACATATATCTTTGTGGATTTCTAGAACTGGTCCATTCTTGTCTGTCTGTAATTAAAAAATTAGAGGTCATTTCTACTCCTGCTCCCAAGTCCCCTCATCAGACTCAATACCAACCTTTGTAGACATTTGGGCAATGCATTCTGGGTACCTTCGATATGTAGAAATTGCACCTTGAGGGAGACATAAGCCCTGTGAAAAATTCTATTACAAGCTGTCTTGTCCCCAAAACTCCAGAACCTCTTATTCTGTGTCCCATGAAATTCTACCCTGGTTCCTCAGTAACACTTCTCAAACGTCTTCCTGTATGTAAACCAGAAAAGTTCTAGAGACAAGAATTTTTCCAGGCTTTGCTGAATGCCCAGCACCGATACAGGGTCCCACACAGAGCTAGAGATTTGGGAACCAATGAAGATTCTCCCCTCTCTCTGTGTAAACCTTCCTCTTTGTCTGGGCTCTTAGGCAACTTGGGACAAGATACCAACTGGAAGTGATGAAGAACAGATATCTGAGAGTTCCATGAGGCTGGAGAAGTAAAATAGTGAATAAAGGTCTTGAATTGAGACTACCCATATTCAGTTCCCAGTATGACATAGCACTGCCTGGAACGATCCTTGAGCATTACCAGGAATAATCAATCTCTGAGCACAGAGTCAGGAGAAAGTCTTTGAACACCACCAGGTGTGGTCCTCCACCCAAAATAACTAAGTGAAGGAACTGTCTAAGAAGAACAAATCCCAAGCTTTGAGACGCATTAGACATACCCTCCTCCTACTGGTTCATCTATTTCCCCACAATGAGAAATAGAACATTGGAAATACAAGACAGGAAACAGGCAGGCAACAGAGACCCATTGTAAATGCAAGACAGGAAGCAGGCAGGCAACAGAGACCCATGTACAGAGGGAGAAGGGAGACGGCACCAAATAAAAGGCAGAGAAGCTGGTTACTGGACAGGGTTCAGAGGATACAAAGCAAGGGAGGTTAAGGTATTCATGATTAGAGTTCAATGTTTCTGTCTGTGGAAAACAAGGGAGGTCCCAGGTAAAAATCTCTCCTTCCTGTTAGTAGTGAATAACATAGGTGTGGGCAAGGTTCAGATGGAATCGACTCAGGGATGTAGAGTTCCCAGACTCAGCAGCCTTGGAAAAGGCTTCTAGGGATTCAGAATCAAAGTCAAGGTCCCTCTCACTTCCTTTAAGGCCTTCTTTCAGCAGGTAAGTGGCCTACTGGTCTGCAACACCCCCAAATCCCTTGCTCTGCCCTTTCAAACCCACTGATTTCCTTATTCCCAGCACACATGCCACCTCCCTAGTACAGCTCCACTTCTGGTTGGTACCTACTTTTCTTTGGCCTGGAAGGTTCTTCCTGCTCAGCCCTTAGCCCAATTCCTACCAACCTTGGCACTTGAGGTTAAATGTTTCCTTCTTGGGGAAGCCTATTTTATTTTTGTTTTAGGGCTACACCCAGTGATACTCAGGGATTATTCCTGGCCATACTTGAAGGGTCCATACATGCTGCTCAGAATTGAACCCAAGCTCCTTGCCCACTGTACTATCCCTCCAACTCCATTATTTTACAAATGTGCACCCTTCTGTTCTAACAATTCTCCGGCAATAGGGACGTTTGAGAAAAGCTCGTTGTCTTGGGTGAGAATTCCGCATTTCCTCTGCAGCTCCAGGGAATCTCTCACTGGAAAATTGCTTGACTCAGGAGGGAGTGTGCACTACTGATTGACTCTAGGTTCTGCTATCTCTTGAATCCTAGCCCTGTCCTTTCCCCTGTGCAGAGCAATGAAATGAAACCAACCTGTGCCACACAACAGAAGAGTAGAGAGATCTGTTGTTCTGCTGGCATGCAGACTTTTGACTTCACAGAATATCACTATCTCTCTGTGTAACTCTCTTGGGTTTTTTCTCCCCTTAGAACATTTAAATTACAGTGCAGATTTTTGTCTTTGGTAAAAGAACTGGTTCTGAAAAGTCATGGCCAAAGTAGGGGGAGTCTAACATAAGGCTCTGGATGCTGTTAAACAGCGCACTGGTTCTGCTTACCTGTGCTTTACAAAGGGTGAAGATGATTTGCTGTGAAGATGTCATATATTAATTGTCCCATGTGCAAAGTAATTCCCCCAGGTGTCTATGGAATTTTGGTGAAGATAAACCCATGATTTAAATTTTTATTACTTTATTTAAATACAGTGGTTTACAAAGTTGTTCAAAATACACTTGTTTCAGGGCCGGAGAGATAGCATAAAGACAAGGCATTCACCTTGCTTGCAGAAGGTTGGTGGTTGGAATCCTGGCATCCCATATGGTCCCCCGAGCCTGCCAGGAGCAATTTCTGAGCAAGGAGCCAGGAGGAACCCCTGAACGCTGCCGGGTGTGACTCAAAAACCAACCAGCCAAACAAACAAAAAAACCCACTTGTTTCTGCTATTTCATGTCCCAACACCAATCCTATCACCAATATAACATTCTCTCCACCATTGACCCTGGATTACCATCCATTCACAGCCTGTCCCTCTGGCAGACATGAAATAATTTACTTTGTATTGCTTGTTTAAAACTATGTGGTGCTGGAATCATCACACACACACACACACACACACACACACACACACACACACACAAACCCCTGTATCAAAAGAAAATTTATAAAAATGTTTATATCTTGCAATGAGATAATTAAATCATTATTTGAAGGTCTACTAAGCTATTTGTTGCAAGATGATCTTCTGATGTTGGCTTTGTTCATTCATCTTAGGTGGTCTCTATGCTACTTTGAGAACTAATTTGATGTGTTCCTATAGGGAAATCAATATAGAAAAATATAGAAAAATGTTGTCACATTGCACAGTCCAGGAATTTCAAGTTATGTGACTGCTATGGCCGCAGCTGTACAAAAAGGCATGAGGAGGCTGTCTACATTCACTCCAACAAAGTCCTGGGGATTTCAGCCCAAATTCTAGCATACATAGAATTTTGAACCCATGATTCTTGGCATCACTTTAACTGTACAAGCAGTTATGATTGTATTCTAGGGGTACTAAGAATGGTGCCCAATAATATATATCAAGGAATAGAGAGCCTTGAAACTTCACTTTCCCCACCATGTATGCAACCAAATCTATAGTGTATCTTAAGCACAAAGCAATAAAACTGTACTTGTGGGTGGTGGCCGTGATTTGCTGACACAAAATGTATTTTCTTTTTTCTTTCACCAAGTTTGCACCCAGAGTATTGAGGGAATGTTTACAGGGGACTTCTGAAAGATTACCCTTTTAGGAAAATAAAACTAAATGAAATAAGGGTTAGAGAAATAACCTAGAGATTTTAAGACAGAGAAGTCATATTTCCTCAAACTACAGGCTGTTGAATAACCAACAACTGTGGCAAGGATTAGAGGATATTTTTTAAGTGCTTTTTAAGCACAAAGGAGCAAAACAGCGATTCTGAGGGATTCACATGGATTCACTAAGAGAAGCAAAATGGGATTGGATTATCTCCTATCCCACAACAAATTCAATGTAAGTGTGTTAAGCATCAGTGATGTACTGGGTTGTGGTTCTGCAGGTGGTTCAGGTAAATGGACCAGAAAGAGGATTTGAATGGCAAGAGGATATTCTAAAGTGTTTCTTAGTACATTTCACTTAAAAGATGGTTAGATAGTATTAGGCCTGGCCTGCTTTTATCCTGCCTATTTATGGCCCCCACAAGTTCTTCATCACTAAGAATAAAGCCAGAGAGAGTCTTGCATGTCTCGTGGGTGTTTAGTGCTCTGCAAAGATGGCCGTGGTCCCTTGAGTTTTGTGTGTTGGGTCACAGGTCCTCTTAAGGAACAAATTATTCAAGAAAAAGACTGACCCCTGCCTAAAATAGAGTTTAAAATTCAACAAAGCCTAATAAAAAGTATGTCCATGATTACTCCTCAAGTTGTGGATCAGTCATGGAACTAATAATATCAAACACTCCAAGATGTCCAAGATGCAAGAATCTTCCACTGTTAAAATTTTGTGTTATTTTTGCTTCTAAATGGTTAATTATAATTTAAAAATACTTTATTGAGTCAGGCATATGAGAACATGCCTGAGTTTGACTTCTGGAACAGCCTGGCTACCCCAAGTGCTATCAGATAAAAAAAATCCCTTACTAAAAAATATTTTATCTCCAGCATAATGGGCCTTTGAAATCTAGTGCCCCAAATACCTGTATCTTGTGTATTGATCTTATTTTCTGGATTAGGAGGAGGGTAATATATACAATGTTATTTGAAATATATATATATATATCTTATAAAAATCAACTCAGAAATACAAGTGTTGGCAAGGAGGTAAAGAAAAGGGTGAAATAAGTGCTAGTGGGATTGTCAATGGGTATAATCACTATGGAAAACATTGCAGAAATATTTCAAAAGCTTAAGAATAGAAATGCCATATGATCTAGCTGTTCTACTTTTAGGTGTTTTTCTAAAGAATACAAAAACATAAATTCTAAAAGAGTTTCATTCTTTCATTCATTGCAGCTCTATTATTTTTAGTATAGTATAATTATTATTTGATTTTTGAAAAACACCTAGCTATGCTCAGGGATCACTCCTGGCAGAGTACTGGGAATTGAACCTGGGTCAGCCATGTGCCAGGTAAATACCTTTTTGATGTACTGTTGCTCTGGTCCCTGAAGAATTAATTTAATGACAATAAATGTAAACATGCTTAGTGTATAAAATGGATTGGTGGTTAAGAAAGATGTATAATATACATATATCATTGCAATGATATATGACATAGGCAGAGGAGGAAGTGAAATAGTCATTTGTAACAACATGGATGGACCTTGAAAGGTATTATGCTAAATGAAATAAATCAGATACATATCATTCTAATCAGGAGTGATGTATAAAGAAATTAAACAGGGACCGGAGAGATAGCATGGAGGTAAGGCGTCTGTCTTGCAATCAGAGGGTCGGTGGTTCGAATCCCGGCATCCCATATGGTCCCCCGAGCCTGCCAGGAGCGATTTCTGAGCATAGAACCAGGAGTAACTCCTGAGCACTGCCAGGTGTAACCCAACCCCCACCCCACCCCCAAAAGAAACAAACAAAAAAAAAAACCAACAAAAAACCCGAATAAACACTGAACCAAATCAAACTCTTAGAGAATTAAAGAGAGTGGAGGTAGTTGAATTGGGTAAAAGGAGGTCATTTGTAGGGAGTTGGTTAGAAAGGAGACTCTTTGTATTCCCAGGGGTCAAATGAAGAACCTCATAAGTTGGGGCCGGGCGGTGGCGCAAGAGGTAAGGTGCCTGTCTTGCCTGCGTTAGCCTTGGATGGACCAGACTGTGGTTCGATCCCCCGGTGTCCCATATGGTCCCCCAAGCCAGGAGCGACTTCTGAGCGCATAGCCAGGAGTAACCCCTGAGCGTCACTGGGTGTGGCCCAAAAAAACCAAAAAAAAAAAAAAAAAACCCTCATAAGTTGCTCTTGTGATTGTCACTGAGTTTTATTTCCCACCCTGAACTTTTGGTGGGGATTATAATACTGTCTAAATAAACATAAAACTATATGACATTAGATAGATATCAAATCCTGGAAGTCACCAAAATTAAATATCTGTCAAGTGCTTGTTTTGTGTCTGCTAAATAATAAAATAAATGCACTGGGAGTGATCCCAGAACTGAATGCCCCATCTACCCCCAATAATCAGAGCTTAGCATACAGGAGGTGTTTGTTAAGTGTTCCCATTGATTATTTCTACTATTTTCTTGGCATCTCTTTCTTGAGTTCTCATGGCCTATTCATTTCCTTTGGAGCTTTCTTGGAAATATCCCCCCAAAACCCATTTTGGCATTGTATAACTAGAAAGACAATTAGACTTAGCCCCAGAAGTGGAATCTCATGCCCACCTGGCATGAACCAATATGGGCCCTCATTATTCCTCAAGGAGAATCATATGGTTATGTCTCCTTCCTGCCTGGTATGGTCTCTTTGGCAGAAAATACCTATTCTAGACTTCACTGCTCATCTTTATGGCTTGGTGGCCAGCATCAGAGCCTGAGCATCAAATTCTAAACTTTTTCTCCTCTTTTCAGCCACAGTTTCCTCCAAGTGCACCCCCATACTCACATTTTCCCTATATTCCCTGCTCTTTACCCCATAAGTAAATAGTGTATAGGGTTCTGTCCTTTCCTTTTTGTATTTATTGGGTTTTCTATGACATTTCTTATGTCTTTTTTGGATCTTTAATTGTGTTTGGATGATGCTAAGGGCCTTTCCAATTTTATTCCTGCCCCAAGCATTTGTAAAGTGATTTATAGCATGTGGAAGGTGAGATTCCTCCTATAAATGTGGCCATTCCTATATATTTTAAAATATCATGGACAGAAGATCCTCATTTATGGGACAATATGGAGGGATAATTTGGACTCACAAAAATTGCTGCTTGAGGGGCCCGGGAGATAGCATGGAGGTAAGGCGTTTGCCTTTCATGCAAAAGGTCATCGGTTTGAATCCCGGTGCCCCATATGGTCCCCCGTGCCTGCCAGGAGCAATTTCTGAGCATGGAGCCAGGAGTAACCCCTGAGCGCTGCTGGGTGTGAGCCAAAAACCAAAAAAAAAATGCTGCTTGAGGTCCTCAATCTCTTCCCTGTCACCCACCCACCCACTGTCTCTCTCTAGTTTCCTTTCTTTCTATTTCCATCTGAGAACCAACTTCCAAAGCTAGCTTCACTCACAAGCCTCTGCGACATCATTTCTGGGGTGCCTGGATTGCAACTTCAGTTTTTTTTCAGGGGAAACCATTAGAGAGCAGGGAGATCTCACTGATTTTTTCCCTCCGTCTCTTTATGTCTGAGGAAGAGGTTCAGGACTACCTGTGCAAAGAGCTAGTGTAGAATTTGCAGTTAAGAACAGAAAAGAGGACCCAAAGCAGTACCTGATCTAAGGAAGAGGCTACTGGAAAGACCGACATTGCAAGAGAAAATAAAAGTCATCTAGTAGTCTTGGAAAAACAAAGGATACTTGAAAAACAAAAAAAACAAAAAAAAAACTGTTACTATGGACTCCTATATACCTCTGAGTGAGCTGTGGCAAGGGTGTTAAGCTATATTTTTTGTCTTTAAAGGGCCAGACTATATTTTTATCCCCCCCTCCAAGATCCTGTTTATGTCTCCATTTTAGAGCACAGGAGAAAGTTTGGAGAATAGAAAGTGAGCTCACTAATAAAATTTCCATTCCAAACTAGGTCCCCCTGTCCAACAAGATCCCCATTCCAAACAAGATTGTCATTCCAAACAAGATTGTAATTCCAAACAAGTTTCCCTTCCTAATAAGATCCCCATTATAAACTAGATTCCCCATTCCCCCAAATTCCCTATCATAACAAGATCCCCATTCCAACAAGATTCCATTCCAAACTAGATCCACATTCCCAACAAGATTCCCATTACAAGCTAAATCCACATTCCCAACAAGATTCCAAGTACAAAGTATAATTCTCATTTGCTCTCTCAGCTTAGGAATTCTCCACTTCAGCTCCCTCCTGAAACAGGGCAGGCATTCGGTATAGCTGCCTAAATGTGAAGTCAATGCAGGAGTGAGAGGCCAGAGTCTTTCCGTTGGTAGATCATTTATATTTTTATGGCTCTTTTTTGGAGTCACCCATAGCTCACTGAGGAGCTAAAAGTATTGGAATAGAGGTAGAAGAATAGGAGAGAGCCACTTAAGGCATCTTGGCACCCAGATATTGTCTCAAAGGAATGTATCAAGAACTAAAAGTTGGGAGGCCAGAGAGATAGCATGAAGGTAGGGTGTTTGCCTTGCATGCAGAAGGACGGTGGTTCTAATCCCGGTATCCCATATGATCCCCCGAGCCTGTCAGGAGCGATTTCTGAGTGTAGAGCCAGGAGTAACCCTTGAGTGCTGCCGGATGTGACCCCAAAACAAAAACAACAACAACAAAAAGAACTAAAAGTTGACATAGTGCTTAAACATGTGAAGGTCTGAAGGAACCACCACAATAACTAAAACAGAAACAGCTAAAAACACCTGTTCTATCTATTCTCCCCATTTCTCAGGTTAAGAAGTTCATTCTCATAGATTAAATGTCTTTCAAAGTCTCTCAATCAATCAGTGTCAGGATATAGGTTTAGAATCTAGATATCCTTGGTCCTGGATGCCCTACTTTCCTGTGTTCTTTCATCAATGATCCAAGGCCCAGCTGCTCTTATATATTTAAAGATGGCCTCAGAGAGTGTAGGGTTAGAGGTGAAGGAAAGAATAATAACCTGAGCACTTTAGAGGCCTGTCTATGTAACCTCAGAAATATTTCCATCATTGCAGATAGTAAATCAGGGTGGGAGAGATGGAAAAGGGAAAAGCAAACCTCCTCCTGTTAAAGTCCAATTTTCCAGTTGTTGAAATCAAGTTTATTTCAACTCCTCAATGAGAAAATCAGCAGAATGACAAAGCTTGTTCTGAGGAGGATGCTGTTTTTTTTCCTGTGAAAAACAATTCTAAAATGAGACAGTGAGGTTAGATATAAAACTGATTAATGTCCCAGAGGACCTGCCATAAATCCACAATATTTGAGGTTATCTCCTCTAATGAGCAAAAATATCATTTGTACCACTACTGAACAAAAATTTATGGGCATCTTCCCAAGTTTTCTACAAGTAAACATCTAACTAATCAATGGGAGTCACATCTATAATAAGAGCTTGGTCACACAAAGTTGCAACCTTCCACAAGGAATTGAATGACCACCCCTCCTTGGCCACTTGGTATATTCTGATTTTTGAGAGCAGCAAAAGGACAGAGTCATCCCTTTGCTCAAGTTCTTGTTTTGTGTTTTTCTGCACATGCACTGGTCACCCATGAAAATATAAAGTCAGAATTGGCCACCATCTTGGAATGCCTTTGTTCTAACACAGAAGATGACATTTCAGGTGGACAAAGGAAAATAAAGTCTTTTTAAGGCATCTCCTTTTGATGGGAGAGTCTGCTTGTTTAGAGGTAGCAAGAAGAGACATAGTCCTTGTCACCAATAATGGAACAAGTGGGAGTAAGATGAAAGTATTTAAATACCGGTAGGACCAGGGTACATTTGATCAGAATAGATCCTCCCTGGAACTGGAGCAGGATCATAGAGGGGTTCCTGTAGGCTAGGTTTTAATCCTTGAGAAATCTAATAAAGGTCTGGAAGTTTCTAGTTAAGTGCTAGGTTGGATAAAGTTGAAGGAGGAAGTAAGAGGCAGACTCGACCAAATGCTGTTTGACAGCAGGTGAGAACATTTCACTGTTTTGTTATGTTTCAGGAACACATCCAGTAATGCTCATATCTTACAGTTTACAGCATATAGCTGGCTCTGTACTCAGGGATTACTCAAAGTGGACTCATGTCTTTATGGGGTTCCAGGGATCGAAGCAGCAGGCAAGTACAGTATCCACTTTACTAAAGTTCCAGCCCCTGAGAAGCATTAAAGGTTGTATTCCAATTTTTTAAGCACTGACATGACAAGAGAGACATGTTTTACCTGGGCTTATATCTTAGCCTCAGTCACATCTCCAGCCCTGCCTCCCAAATTGTGTCTAAAACACCAACTCACTACCCGTCTCTTGGGTTTTAGAGGCAAGGAGAGGTCTTGGAGATAAGACAGAGAATATAAGAACTGGGAGAAAAGATCTCTGAAATATTCTTCAGCATGTCAAAAATAACACACAACCTCAGAGCTCATACAAGGGAGCAAAAATATACTGCCAGGTCTGCAAACAGAAAAGTCTTCAATGGCCAAGACTTCCTGGCTTTCCCAAGTTTCTGTTCTCCTGGGAAAAAGTTCCTTCTATAGGCCTCGGCACTTAGAAAACACTCAACAAATGTTATGTCCTTTTCTCTCCTGTCCTCAGCCACATCTTTATAACTTCCCCGAAGGCTTCTAAACACATAAATAAAGCTGGAATCCCATCTGACTGAAAAAGTCAACCATCTGGAGATTTGGAAAATATGGGGGAACTTCTAATGACTGAATAATTTTTGTCTCAGTTTCAGCCAGATGTTTGATGTCACCCAGCCCCATCTGTAACAGAAATAGCAGTTGATTAAACCTCCTTTTCATAATTTTAAGCTCTCTACCTTAAAATCCTAAGTGGACTTTCTTTTCTTCTTAGGAAGTTTACCAAAATTAATTGGGAGGGGAATGATGATAAACAAAAGTGGAGCCATCAGGAATCAAGTATGAAAATATTAAATATTTTGATATAGATGACTTGTAAAGATCATTTCTGGGGCTCAACACTGGTATCCATGAGTCGGATGTAGTTATAAAATTGGTTTGATATTGCTGGAATTTTTTAAAAGAAAAAATGCTAGTTTAGGGCAATGTTTACAATAATGTTAATGTTCATAGTTTTGATGGACACTCAATATGTTGATGCTCATAATTTTGATGGACAGTCATCACACTTCACTAAAACTACTATGTCCAAGATCTCCCAGCATTGCCTTGTATTGCTTCTGATTCTCCCATTTCTCATTCTTTCCAACTGCTTGGTAATCCCAGTTTTGTCATCTAACAGTTTATTATTTTTTGATACCATCTTTTTTTCTTTCTTTTTAAATTTTTTTATTGTGGTCAAAGTGAATTACAATTATTTCACAGAAATATTTAAGGCACATAGTGACAATGGATGATGGGCATTCCCACCACTTGTCTTCCCTCCACCCCTGTTCCCAGCATGCATTCCATTTCTCACTCCTATGCCCCCCATAATGGTAGTGTAACTGTTTCACTTGTACAGCTTATTGTAAATTGGGTATCGATTCTGTTGTCGGTCTTCCTTTTTTTCTATATTTATTTATTTATTTTGAACTTTGGGCCACACCTGGCATTGCTCAGGATTTACTCCTGGCTCTGCACTCAGAAATCACTCCTGGGTGGCTCGGGGACAATATGGGATGCCTGGGATTGAACCCAGGTTCATCCTGGGTTGACCATGTGCAAGGCAAACACCCTACTACTGTGCTATCTCTCGGCCTTTTGATATCATCTTTCCCTTGTTTTGTTTTTCTATACACCACAGATAAGTGAGCTCATTTTATCTTTTTCCTCCCTCTGACTTAATTCATTTAACATAATACCTGCCAATTCCATCCAAGTAGCTGGAAGGTTTGCTCTTTCATTATAGCTGCGTAGTATTCTATCAGGTTACCATGTTTTTCAAAGACTAAACCAGGTACCCACAGACATTTTATAGCTTGTTTTAAAAACTGAAGAGAGATTGGGGCCAGAGATATAGCATGGAGGTGAGTTGTTTGCCTTGCACGCAGAAGGCCGGTGGTTTGAATCCCGGCATCCCATATGGTCCTCCGAGCCAGGAGTAATTTCTGAGCCTAGAGCCAGGAGTAAGTCCTGATTGCTGCCGGGTGTGACCCACCCCCACCCCCCAATAAAGAAAAAAACTGGAGAGAGGGGCCGGAGCAGTGGCACAGCAGTAGGACATTTGTCTTGCAAGCGGTTGACCTAGGATGGACCGCGGTTCGATTCCCCAGCATCCCATATGGTCCCCCAAGCCAGGAGCGACTTCTGAGCACATAGCCAGAAGTAACCCCTGAGCGTCACTGGGTGTAGCCTCAAAACAAAACAAAACAAAAATACTTGAGAGAGTCTTACTGAGTCAAATTTTGCTCATATACATTTTTTCTAGGAGCAAAACCTAATAGAAGCCAAGTAGCAGTTATCCCCGGATAGAATTTCTACTCTGCAGCTTGCCACAGATCCTGCCATTCTCTATTGTCTCCACATACTCAGCACTCTGTATCTGCACTCATGGACTTAAGTGGATTCTGAGGCTATCTTTTTGTTGTTTACCTGGCTTGTGTGGACAATTGGCTCTGCAATCCCCTAATGTCTTCTGAAGCTCTCTTTTAGAAATAGGTAAACTCAGAGTTAAAGTTGAAAAGTTCTTGACCCTCCTTCATAGTTAGTGTCCAAGAAATGTGATGAGTGCTTGGCTGCTGGAGGCCAGTGATCTTTCCATGCTTGGAGCATGTTGTGACAATGAGCTCTTCCAGCCCTCATAAGATTTTCTTAATGAGCTGGCCCCATATTGAACCAGCACTCATTCAAATTCCCAGGCTGCCATGGCAAGCATGCCACAGGCTGGGCACGCCTTTGTGAATGCCTCACATACTCTCCACATAATGAGTCAGGCCTGTGTTCTGATATCACAGTGTGGGTGTCTCTACATAGGTCGATTGTTTTCCCATTCAAAGGGTGTCCTTTGCTGCCTCTGAGTTCGTGTCTGTCTGGTGACTCTGGCACCCCTGCTGATAACGCACAGGTATGCGGTGAGGTTGGGAGCAGAGCCTCTCTGCATGGAAAAATCCATGTGTCTGGATGTTGTCACCAGCTAATGTCTGTCGTGGTAGCAACCTGTTTACTGGAGCATGAATCAATGTTCTCCAGCAAATGCTCTGGGATTGCAGTACACTGAGGTGAGGGAGTAGCTCAGAGTTGAGCTCTGTGACCTTGGACATGATCTGTAATGTTCCTGAGCCTCAGCTTCCTCATCTGTAAAACAAGCATGATCAGAATTGAACTTGAGGTCAAACAGAGAAGTTAGTTTCTCAAAATTCATAGCAGTCCTAGTACACACAAGTGCTCAGTAAAAAATGACATTCCAACTAGTTATTGAAATGAAAGCTGGGAATATCTATCCTGTCACTCAATAGAGGGATGGGGTCTTGCTAAACATACATAATCACTCCCTTACCCATTGTATAGATTCAGAATAGATTAGGCAGGGAATGGTACAAAATCTTTTGCTTCATAATTGCGTGGAGGGCTTTTGGAAAATTCAGAACCTAGTGATTCACTGCAGACTCATGGAAGCCGAGTATTTGGCTGTAGAATCGGATCATCTCCTTTTAGGGGGAATCACATCCAAAAGTGTTTAGGGGAGCTTGCAGTACAGGGAACTGAACTTTTACAGGCACTTTATGTGCTCCAACTCTTTGGATCTTCTCTCTACTTAGAACATCTGCTTTTTAAAAGCTTCTCATGGGATTCTTTTGGTTAATCACATCACTTGGGAGCCAAGGATAGTGTTTTATTTTTTAATATCTTGGGTTATGGAGGCCTCAGAATTCCCTAAAACTTCCTAACCCACTTTGAATAGTATTGATATCAATATCTACATCATCATGTTTATATCTATATACAAGTATAAGATGTATATACCATCTAGGACCTTACATATATAATATAATGTCCCCATTTCCCCCTTTAGCTAGCTCCTGTTTATCTACCTATGAAGACATCCAGCACATTTCAAATCTCTTTCCCATGGGACAACCCTTTGAATATTCACAAACAACTGTCATATTCTTACATCCTCAGCTCTCCAGAGTAACCTATCCCTGGGATAAAATAGCAACATTTTCTCATAGCTCTTAGAAAAGTTTGGTTTACTTAATTCTTCAAAGGTGATAGCTACAAGTAAATGGCGCTACAAGAGTCACCCAGGAATCTTGGACCAAGAAAAAGAGGATTTTTTAAAAAATTTTTTTTGGTTTTTGGGGCCACACCCGTTTGATGCTCAGGGATTACTCCTGGCTAAGCATTCAGAAATTGACCCTGGCTTGGGGGGCCTGTAAGGGATGCCGGGGGATCGAACCTCGGTCCTTCCTTGACTAGTGCTTGAAGGCAGACCCCTTATATCTAGTAGAAAAAGAGGATGTTGATCCTCTGAGATAGCCAGTGAGAGTGAATGAGAGGTGGCTGTCCAGCTTCATTCCAGAGAAGAACAGGGTCCTTAAGGCAGGGGTCTTCCTTTGAGCCCTTGATGTATGCAGCACCCTGAAAAGACTCTTAGCTCAAATTACAATCAAGTCACTCTAGATGTTAGGCATATGGCTGTTTCTAGAACTAAGAATTAATTGTGATTCATTCAAGTTTGTCTATCTCCCTACATCCCATACTTGCAAAATATTTTAAAATTGCTGATGAAATAAAGGATGCAATGAATTTTCTCCAAAGAATGAAGACAAACAAGAATGTCTCTTATATGCATTACATCCCTTGATTAAAATTCTCAATCCTCCCACTAAGCCCACAGAATGCCTGGGTGGGGTTCCAATTCCTTGTACAAGCTGTAGGTGTGGGAAGGACATGTTGGGGAAAAACGTCAGTTGAGAAATTCTCAGGGTTCAGAAATTTGGGATTAGAAGAAGGGAGAGCCCACAGTGGTGTTTAACTCTACAAACCAAGGTTTAGTTCTAAGAATTGGACATAACTAAAACATGGTCTACATACATGGGGAAAATCCTGGTATTTTTTATGTCATCCTTAGATGTAGATATTCAAACAGCTGCCAAATCCCCCAGGCAAATAATTTCACTGTGATTGCAAGTATTTTTTTGGTCAATATGTAGGAGAGTATTATTTTAGATTTTTCCACTAGTCCATTGGATCCGTAAGGGAATTTTGAAAATACTCATTCATAACCAATTATTCTAAAGCAATTATTTCCTAGATTAGTGAACTGAGGGTCAGAATGAGCAAATGTCTTAGCCAAGGTCATGCAGTTTACAGTGAGATCCAATCTTTGGACTTTAACTACCCAGATCCTCGTTGCATTTCAAGAAATCCTTCCCCACCTGTGCTTCCCACCAGTTGCAAATTTACATTGAAAACAGGAGGAACTATAGTAGTGCTACATTCAGGAAAATATTTCTTTAGGAGTGTTAGGACATAGAAAAAAGATGAGGGAATGATGCAATATTACACTAACAAATGATGTCATAGCATGATTTTCGAAGTGACTTACAGAAATGCAAGTTCTCAAGAAGCCCTGGCAAATGCCAGTCAGTGGAAATGCAGGCATGAGGAACCAATGGCAAGCAGGGGTGGAGAGTATATAGGAAATTGAGATTTCCTTGCCTATCCTTGTAACAAGCTTCACAGTTTCCTTAGAAGCCTGATAAAAGCCCCCACCACCCCTTAAATCGAGGTCCCTTACCTCAGGCACTCAAGATCTTAAAATCTTGAGATCTTAAAATCTTCATGTCCCCCCTTTTCTCTGTCTACTCTCACTGACTGACATCCAAGCATTGACCAGTGATGCAGAGAGTGACTCCTGGTATAGTAAAAAGCAAGTTGAACAGTGCGACAGGCTACCTCAGAGTTTCTCATTCTAAAATTGGTCTGACGTCTGCATTATAATTCCAAACCAAACCCTCAATTTGATAACAAAACAGAAGCCAAAAGCTGCATTTCTCAGAGAATCCACATGAGCAAAATGCCAAATCTATCTGTATTGGATTTGGAGGGATGATTAAGGAATGAAGTCAGGTGGATACCAAATACCCAAGATCTTGTGTTGGTTTTGTTTCAAAATAGGGAAACAGGTATAAATGAAGAAGTTTTCTTTAAAAAGGTATGTGCATATAGATCATATGTATTTACCTGTAATGGATGATATTAGCAGTTCATAAAAACATTTTGTTGAATTACACTTGGGAGAAACTGACAAGACTATGTTGGGAAATAACAAAATAGCTCCGAGTGTGCCAGGTAAGGTCAGGGGTGTCTCTCTCTCTCTCTCTCTCTCTCTCTCTCTCTCTCTCTCTCACACACACACACACACACACACACTCTCTTTCTCTTTCCACTGCTATACAATTTTAGCAGAGTCAAAAGATCCCATCTCATGCCTGAGATCAAAGCATTTCACAACAGCCTATGGGTTTTGATGCAAACACTTGTGTCAATTGCAGAAGCTGCCTCCGAGTAACATCATATGTCACCACATGAAGCCTGTTTCCCAAACAATCAACCAAACCCAGCCCCTCCATCCCACACAGCATCAGTCTTGCCCGGAGCAACCTGAACGTTCTGGGAGACCATCGATCATCATCGATCATCAGAACCCATTCCTCTCTCTCCACCCCTGCCCCCCCCCCACTGTCTCTCCCAAACATCCACAGGAAGTGAAAAAGACCAGACATGAGATTAGCTGGGGGAAAGGTAGAGGAATTTACAAATACCTTCCAGGCAGCAGGTCCGCCACAGCCCTGAGTGGGTCATTACTTCTTCGTTCTTCCTGCTGGTCTCATTGTCACTTGTAGATTTAGTCCTGCACACACCTCTGGAATATAACCAGTAGTCCGTGCCCACGGCAATGGTCATTAAACTAAAGGCTGCGAAGGCTCCCACAGTGGTGATCAACATCTGGATACCTCTGTCACACATCCTCATAGTTCTTCATGGTACTCTGGGTAGATGGGGGTGCAGGGGGGAGGTCCAATGTCAGAAGGGAAAATCACTCTGCAGCGCTGTAGCCTAGCAAGGCTCTTCCTCCCCAGTGTGTCTCCTTTTGTCCGAGGCATTCACAGGACGCTGGGTACGGTGGGGCTCTCCTGGCTGGAGCTCTCTCCACTTCCCCTGAGTCGCCTATGGCCCTGGGAAGGGTGCCGACTCCAGGGGGTTTGTCCACATCACGGCTGCCTTCTGGGGGTTCCTGGCTTTCTTTCATTCCTCAGGAGCTGGCTCAGAAGGGGGATTCGTGCAGGGCATGGCTCTGGGAGCCTTGAGCAGCTGGGTCCTCACAGCTCTGGGAGATTCCAAGCAAAGAAATTCTAATCTCTCTCTCTCTCTCTCTCTCTCTCTCTCTCTCTCTCTCTCTCTCTCTCTCTCTC
>PVKC010021727.1:6944-18154 GCA_004027635.1 Crocidura indochinensis
GGTCTTTTTTTCTCAGTCTCAGATATTAACATAAAGAGTACCTCCAATAGACTTTTACACTGTTATGGTATTAATCGATACTAATCTCTGACTCAAAATTTGCTAGGGAACCTAATCATGAGAGTGGGTGTGTGTGGTCCAACCAATTTCCACCACTCCCTTGCAAGCAAAACCAAACCAAAACAAACAAAAAAAAATACATGTTGGAATAGGATTCTGGAATGGAACCACCCATGATCTGGCTGGGAAAGACTGATAATTAGATAATAGGTGGAGCCTGGGTTGCCCCTGGAAAAAATTGGCAGCATAAGTGTTAAAACATTGGGTAATTAGGACTGTTGGTCACTGGAACGGAATGCATTAGCTGGTGCAGTGTGTTAAACATTTCATAAATATGAGAGAAAAGGCAACTATAAAAATAATAAAATTGAAAAAAAATAAAATTGAATGCCAAGATTAGAAAGAAATTGTACTCTGGTACCCTGGATGGGGGCAGTGATATTGGTACTTCTTAAGAGTTTTGAACCCAATATTTTCCTGAGCGCTGAGGGCTTTTAGATACATTTATGGAATTTCTTTATTTCTTTTTTTTTTTTTTTGGTTTTTGGGCCACACCCAGTGACGCTCAGTGGTTACTCCTGGCTATGCGCTCAGAAGTCGCCCCTGGCTGGCCTGGGGGACCATATGGGGCACAGGGGATCGAACCGAGGTCCGTCGTCCAAGGCTAGCGCGGTAAGGCAGGCACCTTACCTTCAGCGCCACCGCCCGGCCCCCCTTTATTTCTTTTTTAATAATTACTTTATTTAAGCATGGTGGTTACAAAATTGTCATTAATTGAGTTTCAGTCATAGAATCCACATTGTTCTTTACCAGTGCATTTTTTCTGCTACCAATATTCTCAGTTTCTCTCCCACTCACCTACCCTCACCTGTCTCTCTCTCTTCCTTTGTTTTTTTTTTTTTTGTTTGTTTGTTTTTGGACCACACCCAGTGACGCTCAGGGATTACTCCTGGCTATGCGCTCAGAAGTTGCTCCTGGCTTGGGGGACCATATGGGAAATCGGGGGATCGAACCGCGGTCCATCCTAGGCTAGCGCAGGCAAGGTAGGCACCTTACCTCCAGTGCCACCGCCCGGCCCCTCTCTCTTCCTTTTTGACATCATGTTTGCATTATTGTATGGAATTTATTTATTTATTTATGTATTTATTTATTTATGACTGAACCAAGGTCTCTTCACCATTATCTTTTTCAGGATAAACTTCTCTCACGTATGCTTCAATAAACCTAAGAGCCAGAATCTAGTTAATATAGTACACAACAGAAGATATGTGGGATCTGAGAGGCTGCAAAAAGGCAAAAAAAAAAAAACAACTTTAAGATTTATAAGAAATATGGGGTGGGATTCTTAGGGGACTTAAAAAGAGGAAAGGGTCAGAACTTAGGATGAAGAGAGGTGCATTTTTCAGTTGGAGGACATTTAATCGGGGCATTTATATGTATGTATGTATGTATGTCTAAAAGATATGCCTATAAGTTTCACCTATTTAGTTTGTGGTTTTTATGACAATTTCCTCCAGTTGAATATAGACTTTCATCATTATTAGTTGCTGTTAGTATTACCTTATGTCTATATGTAATCATCTAAAATGTTGCTTTGTAGGTTTTTCCCTTTTTGAGTAATTTTCTTTGTTTTGTTCAGTGTCAAGGAACAATCCTTTCCCCCCTGTCTACTTTTTTGGTACATAGTGTTGCCATATTGTTTGGAGATAGTTTGGATGACATACACTGTTCATGACCAATTTTATCCTTTTTGGACATCTGTTTACTTTAGTGGAGCAAAATGAAAGTGTTAATTCTCAGTGATTTTTTTTTTTTACTAAAGGCAGTGTTGAAAACACAGCAGCTTTTAATAAGCCATATTTATTCAGAACACATTCTTTTTTTTAATAAGAACTTTGTTGTTCTAAAAATTCTTAACGGCCTTTTAGCTTTGTGTTGTTTTCTTTTTTTTGATGTACAGTATATATACACAAGTGAGAATTGATTCTTTTAAGAACCCTGGGTCTGCTTGTCTGTCTTCCAACCTCAAACACACACATTTGGGGTTATGGAATGCTGCATATGGCAGTCAAATGTGACTGATTTCATAAAACATATTCCTAGAATAGTACACGGAGAAAAGTTGTCCTTTGAGCCTCTAGAGAAAACAGCAATGGGAGAAGTATATAGAATACACAACTGGTGCATTTCTGTGAGTTTTATTTATTCTATCAGATCTACATTTCTCTTTTCAATTAATTTAGTTTAAGCAAAAATTCTTCCACATGGTCAAAATAAAATCCAATTTGTTAAGTATTTCTGAAAAGTCAAGGGATATTTCTTCAAAATAATAAAGAGACTTTGAGTTGAGGAATACATAATTTCAAACAAAGAAGATAAGAGCTTTATATAAATTTTTGGTATAACAAAGGAGAGAAGGAAGATAGAATAGAAAGGCTTGATAGATGTTTAGTTTTGGGGCACTTGTTGGATCCAGCAAACACGAATCCTAAATGTGATATGAAATTCTACTGCCTTTTGGCTCAGCTAAATATCTCTTGTTGAATTGGATAGCATTACATTTTTTTTCATGAACTGTAATCCATGAGAGAGCAGAGGATGTTGGAAAGAACAGTGATCATTTAAGTAAAGAAGAGCTTTGAGAGATAGATAGCACAGGAATTAATGTGCTTACATTGCTTGTGAGTAAGCCTGGTTTAATTCCTAGCACCACCTGATCTCTTGAGCACCACTAAAAGTGACTCCTGAGTATCTACTAATCGCCACTGAGTGCAGTTAAAAAGAAAATAATGAAAATGTACAATTTTGGGGGCATTTTGGAAAAAAACACCAATTATTGCTCAAAAGTATGAAGAATACTGTTGCTCAGAGGTGACTGAGGCTAGCAGGTGGACAAGAGCCTACTCTGGGCTGAGCTTTATTTTTGAAACTTTCTAAAATTTATTTCCCTTTGTTTTTTGTTGTTATTTTTCTAACTTTATTTAAACACATGACTTACAAAGTTGTTCATGATATAGTTGGTATAGGCATGCAGTCTTCCTAGTTCCATTATCAATGTTACATCATTACCTCCATTTTCCTAAGATTGCAAAAAATAAGTGAAATTATAAGAAATTATAAAAAATAGTTCAGTAAAAGAAAATTTATGGAAATTAATTTATCTCACAATGGTTTTATTAAAGTCATTGTGTGAGGATCTACTGAGCTGTTTGTTGCTAGTTGAACCTTCCGCCTTCTTGACTTTTCTAAAAAGTTTAATGAGCTTCTATGCAATGTTCTCATATAATTAGCTGTGCTCCCACAGCATTGTCAGTATTATGGAATTTGGAGGTGTTGTATGGCTACGTGTATGTCTGTACACTCCAGGAGTTCTAGAATTAGAATGCATTAGCTTGACTTTTTCAGCCCAAAGGCTGATATACCTGGGAGTTTTAGTAGCTTGACTTCTTTTCTGAGATTAGCCTTAAAGTGGTGAAGTTGGTGAGGTTGTGGGTCTGGGGCTTCAATAGGGCAGGGTTATGAATCACTTCCCTCTTGAAAAAACCCGAAAGATTTCAGCTCAAAGATCAGTGTACCTGGGTGTTTCATCAGCTTGGCATCTCCTCAGAGATTAGTTGTGAAGCATTTATATGTTGGAGACTTGGGTTATGGGTGTGGCTGCTGGGACTTCACCAGGATGAGAACTTGCCCCACTCAAGAAGACCCTAGAATTTTCATCTCCAACACCATTATACTTGTGACTGCCATTGACTGTGTCTCTGCTGAGATTAGTAGTAGTTAAGCAGTGAACCTGGACTTTTATATGCCAGAGCCTGTGGTGTGTGATATTTTTGTTTATTTGTTTTAGGGCCACATCTGGCAGTGCTCAAGGTTTATTCCTGGTTATGCACTCAGATGATATTCAGATGAACAATGTGGGGGTGTCAAAAATCAAAGTAATAGCAGTTGTATGAAAGGCAAGTTAGTACCTACTAGATAATCTCTCCAGCCCCCAAATTTTTTCAGTTTCGATACTTGTATTTTTGCCCCCACTTTCCTCTGTCTCCATGCTATGGAATCTGTGGAGTTTGAGTTCACACTTTTTATAATACTCACTCCACATACTAACAAAGTTTCCACTGCCAATCCATCTCCAAAAAGAAAACTTTATTTATTTCTTCCGTTCCTGTTCTCTTTATCTCTAGTAAGAAACTAGATATTCACCTTATTCACAGGAAATAAGTTTTATTTCTGCAGCTTTATGGCTTTATTAACACAATATAATGTGCCAAATGATAGTCTTTTATGCACCACAGAGCCATCTGGCATTGTGATTAGTTGAGACTGATGGCCAATGGGGTTGCTCTTTCCATGATTACATTGTGATTCTTAGAGGTGATATTGGTAGCAATCTCAGCATAATAAAATTTGATTCATAGTAGCAGTATAAGTTCCTTGATGTTGTGGATCAGAAACTTCTGGAAGCCATTGGCCGGCATGTGCTTCATCTTCTGGTTGCTCCTGTAACCAATTATGGGCATCAAGATCTGGCCTTGAATATTATTATTTTTTAAATTTTTATTGAGACCAATGTAAATTACAAGTCTTTCACAGTTGTATTTCCGGTACTAGTGACAGTGAATTAGGGCCATTTCCACCACCAGTGTTGACCTCCTTTCCCCATAGTTCCCAGCATGCATCCCATACTTCCACTCTTAGCCCTTTGGACTGCTAATGTAACAGGTCCCTTTTGTGTTTAGCTTGTTGTAGTTTGGATCTCTTGATTCTATTGTCATTGAGTTTGGGTTGGTGGTCTTGAATCTTTGATATTGGAAATGCCTCTGGGCTTTTTGCCAATTCTACTTAATTTTGAAATACCACTAGGGCTGGTGCCTGATGAACTTCTTGGTTCTCTTTTCAATGATCTTGGACTTCATAAGGGCTCGAGGATAGCCATACTGCTTTCTATCAGAAAATGGCTACTTTTTTTTTTTTTTTGTCTAAATCCAGCATCCAGTTGTCTTCAGGGCGTAGCCGTGAGGGGTTGGGGATCTATATGGGGTGCCAGGGATTAAAACCGTGTAAGCCATGTGCAAAGCAAGGGCCATGTCACTGATTTATTTCTCCTTTTCTCTAGAATCTTCCAGATCTTAGCTTCTTTTGTTTTGGTACCACATCCAATGATGCTCAGATATTACACCTGGGCCTGTGCTGAGAGATTATTCCAGCAATTCTCAGTAGCCATATGTGGTATTGGAGATCCAATCTGTGTTGACTGCATGCAAGGCAAGTGCCTTATCCATTATACTAGATCTCTAGCATTAGTTCTTAGATGCTTAAACTGTGGTTTGCAAACCCTTTACTGGGTTGTATAACTGAATGTGGGGGTTTGCAAAGAATCTTAGACATTTGTTTTAAAGTAAAATTACTTATGAGTGTCAGAGAATGTTTGATTGGCATATGGATTTTATATACAAATATATTCAGGATATCAAAAAATTTCTCAGTCATTGAGGGCTTTTGAATGGAAACAGTTTAAGTTCTGTTTTATTTTACCTTTTTTCCTAAACCTAATTTATGTTAGATATTGGGCATATGTAATTAAAAATTATTTAATTCAAACACTGTGGACACAAGGTTGTTCATAATAGAGTTGGGTATTTTTTACAGTTCCAAAGTTGTTCATGATCAAGTTTCAGTCATACAATGTACAATACCCTTCCAGTGTTTATAATATAAATATATTAAAATTTGATTATAACAGATAATTATATAATATAATAAAAATAAAGAAATGTACCTTCCAGTGTACATTTCCCACCACCAATGTCCCCAGTTTCCCTCCCACCCTTCCCCCATGCCTGCCTATGGAGCAGACATTTTTATTTTCTCTCTCTCTTTCTATCTTCTCTTTTTCCCATTTAGATACAGATTTGCAGTATTGTTATTGAAGGGGTATCATGCATATAATTTTATCTTCTTTCAGAACCCAGTTCTTGTTCAGTTATCATTTTCAACTCTCATTGGCATACCGATCCCTTCTCTGTCCTAACTGCACTCTCCTGCTCTTTGTGGTTAGCTTCCACCATGGACTGGTCTTCCTTGCTCTCTTCTCTTTTGTCTCTGAATATTATTACCGTACTAACTTTATTCTATATCCCACAAATGAATGCAATTATCCTATATCTATCCCTCTCACTCTAACTCATTTTGCTTAGCATAATACTCTTCATATATATCCATGTATAAGCAAATTTTATGACTTCATTTTTCCTTTCAGCTGAGTATTATTCCACTGTGTATATGCACCACAGCTTCCTTATCTGCTCATCTATTCTCGGGCACTTGGTTTTTTTTCCATATTCTTGCTCTTGTGTTTAGTACTGCAACGAACATAGGAATGCAGAAGGCTTTCTTTCTTTTTTTTTTTTTTGTTGTTGTTTTTTGGTTTTGTTTTGTTTTTGGGCCACACCCGGCTGTGCTCAGGGGTTACTCCTGGCTATCTGCTCAGAATAGCTCGTGGCAGGCATGGGGGACCATATGGGACGCCGGGATTCGAACCAACCACCTTAGGTCCTGGATCGGTTGCTTGCAAGGCAAATGCTGCTGTGCTATCTCTCCGGCCCGCACAGGCTTTTCTGCATTGTGTTTTGGGGGTTCTAGGGCATATTCCTAGAAGTGGTATTGCTGGATCATATGGAAACTCAATTTATAGTTTTTGTTGTTGTTGTTGAGGAATATCTATATTCTTTTCCAAAAAGGCTGGGTCAGTCTAATTCCCACTAGCAGTGAATTAGAGTCCCTTTCTCTCCACAGCCTCAACAGTACTGGTTGTTCTTGTTCTTTGATGTGTGCCAGTCTCTGTATATGAAGCTATATCTCATTGATTTGTATTTCCCTGATGATTAAAAATGTAAAGTATGTGCCCTTTGTGCCCTTTGGTTATCTGTATTTCTTTTTTGCCGTTTTTTTTTTGTTTGTTTTGTTTTGTTTTTGGGTCACATCCGGCAGCGCTCAGGGTTCCTCCTGGCTCTATGCTAAGAAATCACTCTTAGCTCAGGGGACCATATGGGATGCTGGGATTCGAACAGCCGTCCTTCTGCATGCAAGGCAAATGCCTTACCTCCATGCTATCTCTCCCGCCCTGTGTTTCTTCTTTAAGGAAATGTCTGTTCATTTTTTCTCCCTATTTTTGGATGGGATTAGATGCTTTTTTTATCTCCTGCTAAGCTCTACCAGTGCTTTGTATATCATAGATATTTGTCCTTTATCAGATGGCTATAATTTCTCCTATTCTGTGAGTCTTTGTATCCTAGTCACTGTTTCCTCTTAGTTTAATGTAGTCCCATTTATCTTTGCTTCCACTTGCTTGGTTAGTGGTGTTTCACCCTTGAAAATGCCTTTTGCTCCAGTGTTAATGGAGTTTTCTATCTACATTTTCCTCATATGTATCTTATGGTTTCAGGTCTGATATCAAAGTCCTGAGTTCATTTAGATTTGGCTTCTATGCATGGCATTAAGGAGAGGCCTGAGTTTGCTTTGTAATTTTTATTACAAAAATTGTCCCCTAAAAAAGGCACACTAGGGGACACTGTTGAGTTATAAACATTCCACTTGCATTGCCTGGTTTACATTAACACTGAATTTGCAATTCCTTTAGTCTGTGTCAGTATTTCACCTTATGTGTTAACAGTAGGATATGAAAAAGAAGTGTGGATTTGCTCCCAGTGCAGAATTAAAAAAAAAGCATACACCATGACTTAAATAATGTTTGTTGAAATTTAGGGAAGGAAAAAAATGCATATTTGTGAGAGTACTGATTTTTTCTTTTGGCATTTTGGGTTATAAATTCACATTAGTGATACAGCCAATATACAAACCACAGTTGTAGCAACCAGAGAAAGAAACAGGATATGACCCTTTTTGTAAGATGCTCATAATATTCCCAAAGAGGCAGGGAAAAAGTCTATTCAGAATGTTTTAATTTATTTATTTATTTATTTTTTAACTTTTGCTTGTAATTTTGGAATATATTTAACTATTGCTAAGAAGTTACAGCAACCATAGTCTCATAGCTGGAAATCATATGTTCTGTCACAAAACAATTTTGCCCCTGACTCACAGAGTCGTGCCTAGCCCTCTGGCCTGAATCTCCCTGGAATAGTCTCTTTTGGAAACAAGACAGGCTTCTTATTAAGTGCTTCCTACTATTTCTCTCAAGTTTGGGACTTGCTATCGTGCTGACTTTTTCCTTTTAGGTATATTGAAAAGTAAACCTAAAATCCTGAATTCACTTGACAAGGAATTTAATATGTAGATTTGGAATAAAATGAACAAGTATTTGACCAGAAGTGATATGTCCTTACACAATGAAAAAAAAAAAAGATTGTTGAGAGGCGGGAGTGGTGGCAGTAGCCTAGGATGGACCACGGTTCAATCCCCGGGCATCCCATGTGGTCCCCCAAGCCAGGAGCGATTTCTGAGTACATAGCCAGGAGTAACCCTTGAGCTTCACCAAGTGTGGCCCAAAAAAACAAACAAACAAAAAGATTGTTGATTTGAATTTTCTCATTAGTACATCTAGGGTAGTTTTATAAACATTTAAGCTGTTTTATTAAATATATTCTTAATTTTAAACATCATTGCTTATTACAATGTTGTTCATAATAGTCTTTTTTCCCCACAGATAAAGTGTTCATGATTGGGTTATAGTCACACAATGTATAACAAATTTCACCAGTGCACATTTCACTGCACCAGTGTCGACAGTTTCCCTTTCATCGTCCCTGATGTCTTCTTCCCTCCTACCTACCCTCTCCCATCTTCCTCTAGGGCAAGCATTTTACCTCTCTCTCTCTCTCTCTCTCTCTCTCTCTCACACACACACATACCTCCTCTCTCTTTTCTTTGGTGACATTGTGGTTTGTACTATTACAAGAGAAGGGGTGCTATAAATGTCCTTTTCATATTAGACCTTCTCCAATTGCACTCTTTGATCTTTGGGGCAAGCTACCTACCATGGAATGGTCCTCTTGATTTTCATCTCTGTTGTCTCTGGATATCATCCCCACACTGCCTTTCATATTTTCCTTATACTCAGTGACGAGTAAGACTATTCTCTGTCTATCTCTCTCCCTCTGACTTATTTCATTGAGCATAATAGTTTTCATGTCCCTCCATGTGTAGGAAAATTTGATGACTTCATTTTTTCTGACTGCTGCATAGTATTCAATTCTGTAGATATACCACAGTTTCTTTACTACTCATCTGTTGTCAGGCACCTAGGTTGCTTCCAGATTCTGTTTATTGTAAATAGTACTGTGATGAACATAGGAATGCAGAGGTCATTTTTGTATTGTATTTTTGTGTTCCGAGGATATATTCCTAGGGGTGGTATTGTTGGATCATAAGGAAGCTCAATTTCCAGGTTTTTTTTTAAAGGAATATCTATATTACTTAAACTGTTTTTAATACAAGTCAAGCTGAACATCAGAATCCATGTTTGAGTTCTTGCACTAGGATCAAGTCTTTTACATCTATGTTTAATTTGCTTATGTTTAATAATATAGTTTATATGAGTAATTCCTAAATATTTTAGGGAAGACATACATTCATAATAGTTTTTACTAAAAAAGTATTTATTTACTAATTGTGTATGTCTAGTTATTTGTGATTCTTACTCTCCAGTTCTGGTATATTTGATTTGCATCCTAGAACAGCATGTTGCTAGTTTCAGCAATCTCTTTGGGAAACTTCCTTGAATTTGTAAGACTTTGGCTGATGAGATAAAAATAACTTTAATCATAATGTTTTTCTAAGGATTAAATGAGCACTAATTAATGTGGTCAAGTTGGCAAAGCATACAGTGGAATCTAATGTAGGGAATTTTTTCCCTTTTTGGGCCACACTTGGCAATGCTCTGGCTCTATGCTCAGAAATTACGCCTGGCAGCTTTGGGGACCATATTGGATGCTGGGGATTGAACCTGGGTTGGCTGTGGGCAAGGCGAATGCCCTACCTACTGTGCATTGCTCTTGTTCACCAATATGGTCCTTTCTGTGTTTGCTTAAGATCATTGATGATACAGTGGATTAAGCATTCATTTCCCACACCATACATTTTCCAAATCAACCTGAAAAAGACTTACACAGGCAAGGGAAGTACTATAAACTTTAGGGATGAACACTTCTTGCACTGTGGTTTTGAAAGTAAAGTTTATTAACTGTCCAAAACTTAAGGTAATTCTGAGTTTTTCTGAATATATGCTATTTTTGCTTGTTTTTGTATCATGCTTGGTGGTACTTGGGAGGCTACTCCTGGCTCTATGCTAAGGGATCACTTCTAATAAAAATTGCTTATGTATGACCTAATCTGGGTATGGCAAAGCATGTGTTTAGCCTACTAGGAATCTGTCTGATTCAGAATATTTTAGACATAATCTTGTGACTGGACCTTGGATCAAAGAAATAAATCAAAGAATCAACAGAATAGAGTCCTTGATATTCATGATTAGAATATAACACTTTTCAGATTTTTTATCATTGAGAATGATAACAAAGCTAAAAAAGTCAAAAAATACAAATGACTATTGTATTGTTTCTAAAGAGCCTAAAATAAGTAATATTGATTGAATATTTAAGACAACTTTAGAGGGGTCTCTGTGTGGTACTCTAGTATTGAATTTGGAATGTCCTACATTTGCCATGTCTGTCATGGATGACATGCATAACTTGCCTTGTCCAGTTGCACTGGACACTGTGTCTAGCACAGTTGCAGTCTTGGCACACACTTAGACAAAATTTTCACTAGTGATTTCATTCATGTTGTTGATGTCTGTGCGTATCTGTGTTTTTTTGTTTTCTGTAAAGGGCATTGGTGAATGAAAGCAGACAATTTACTAAATACTTCTCATAAATTGGTAGAAACCAAACTAATGAGTTTTCTCTGTATTACTTTCAAAGCTTCTGATCATGGTATATTATGCTTATAAATATTTAAACAGTATCATTGGAGAGATATTGCTTTTTAAAATGACTTGACTGGGAGCCGGGAGGTGGCGCAGGAGGTAAGGTGCCTGCTGCCTTGCCTAGGATGGACCACGGTTCGATCCCCCGGTTCCCATATGGTCCCCGGTGCCTGCCAGGAGCGCCTTCTGAGCGCATAGCCAGGAG
>PVKC010021728.1:0-18031 GCA_004027635.1 Crocidura indochinensis
TTTTTTTTTTTTTTTTTTTTTGGATTTTGGGTCACACCCGGCAGTGCTCAAGGGTTACTCCTGGCTGTCTGCTCAGAAATAGATCCTGGCAGGCACGGGGGACCATATGGGACACCGGGATTCGAACCAACCACCTTTGGTCCTGGATCGGCTGCTTGCAAGGGAAACGCCGCTGTGCTATCTCTCCGGGCCCTAATTTCTTGTTAAATTTTCAAGAAATTATGAACTAATAAGTAAAATTAAAAAAGAAAAAAAGTTGTGAAACAAAACAACATATAACAGTTTGATTTTTGATTTTGGGCCACACTCAGTACTTTCAGTTCAGTACTAGAGGTTGGGGGTCACTCCTAGTAGTGCTTGGGGAATGGAATACATTTCTTCCAGTCCTTGAGCCAACTTCTTCCCCAAATAACACTTTAACTTTACAAAATTAAGTGTTCTTGGAAAATTTCATATAATAACATGTTTAGTTAGACTTTGAACTCTAAGCTACATAAATTAGAGTATATTTTTTTCTTTTTGAAAATTCTGATGGCACTTTACTGGAAGAATAGAGAAGGAAATATCAGCTGTGCAAAGTGTGGTTTTTAGCAGCAGTCTGGGTAATGGAACTGTGTTTATCAAGTTTACTATATTTTTTAATTTCTCATATTGCTTTGAGGACAGGGTGAGGAGGGTGGGAGTCATGAGTCAGCCACAAGCCAGGCAGTATGGAATATGGCTTTCAGGACACCCTAAGTGCAAACTCACCTCTTCCACCTTTTTCTCTATTGTGAAAAAAGCAGAACTCACAGGACACCATTTATTTATTTTCTTTAAATTGGTGATATAGGAAAGCAGTGACCCTTGTATCCTGCTTCTTATTCTTTAGGAATTGCTTGTGTTCTGCCAACACTGATGGATGGTCTTCAGAGCCACCCGAGCCAGCCCTTCTATGCAGTGGGCGAGAAGGTGACTTTCTCCTGTTCAGGCACTATGTCCTTAGAAGGTCCTTCAACCTTTCTCTGTGGCTCCAGCCTGAAGTGGAGTCCTGAGATGAAGAGTGTTCGGTGTGTGCAAAAAGGTGAGTATCTCCCAGGACTGTCCAGGGACAGTGGCAGACGGCTAGATGGCCATCCTGGTGGCAGTCCTTGCTGGAACCAAGTGGCTCCTAATAAGTGTGACTCATTCGTCCACTTTGCCACTCTCAGGGAGGTGTTCAACTTATGACAGGTTGGAAGGGGGTTTACACATGGCACAGTGGGGATCACAAAATGCCTGCCAAAGGCAAGGGGAGCCCTGGGATTTGAAACCTGTGCGTGTTTTTTGATTTTGAACTATACCTGCCAGTGCTCAGAGGTTATTCTGGCTCTGTGCTCAGGAGTCATTCATGGTGGGGGCTAAGGGACCATATAGGATGCTGGGGATTGAACCTAGCTCATGTACAAGGCAAATGCCCTACCCACCGTGCAATAGCTCTGGCCCCAAGAATTCTGAAACTTGAACCTAAACCGTCACCTAAAAATTAGCTATCTAGCAGTTATGTTTCTAAGAAATAATTTCTTAAAGCCGATTATTTTCTTTTTGCAGTTTTCACTGTTATTTTCTTTTTTAGGATTTTTGGTTTATACAAGGAAATTTTTGGTAATACAAGGAAAATTAGGGGTTTAAATGAAGTATCTCAGATATACTGATATAATCTAGGACTACAAATCAGAAAGTTTTTCATCTTAGTTTTCTTATATATTGGGGAAAATAGCACAATTCTTTAGAGCTGTGTTGAACACAAAAATGATATAATCCTGATACAGAATATATGTTCAATATAAGATTGCAAAAGTATTATAAGATTTGATTAGGATAAGATTTTTTTTCCATTTTTTTCTTTATTTAAAGAAAATACATCACATAGTTGACATAGTTGACCATTTGTTTCCCGATAAGTGAGAGCAAAGTTATTAAAAAAAAGAATAGAGAAAAATAAAATAAAATAAAATAAAAAACATAAAAAAGTACGATAGCAAGAAAATTTGTGAAAATTATTGTGAAAAATATCCAATGAACTCATTAATACAATGGCAAAAGGTTTAATAAGCTCTTGTCTATTCTCCAAAATTGGTATGTTCCTATATGGATGATAGCACCAAACAAATAAAGTTGTCCAGAAATTCAAAGCACTATTATTAATAGGAATAAGTTAAAAGTAATAGCTTTTAGAGGGTATTCTCAGCTTCCAGGCCTCTTAGAAGAAGGATACTGGGGGAAGGTGCCCACACTCACTTCAAAAAGCCCTGATAATATCAGCTCACCTACTGGCATATCTGAAGTTTGGTCAGATTGGTGTCCCTGGATTATAGAGGGATAATGAGGCAAGGTAATCGGCAAAATAGTAGTTCTGGGTGATGGATGCAGCAAGTATATTTTTGTCA
This sequence comes from Crocidura indochinensis, assembly GCA_004027635.1. Taxonomy (NCBI): domain Eukaryota; kingdom Metazoa; phylum Chordata; class Mammalia; order Eulipotyphla; family Soricidae; genus Crocidura; species Crocidura indochinensis. Next base: position 2,409 of record PVKC010021728.1, read on the forward strand.
GGGTGGGAGCTTGGCTCACCTTTTCCTCCAAAGATGGCCAGCTTTTGACTGTGTGGCTGATATACCCATGCATTTTCATGGCTTGGTTTATATCTTATTCAAAAAATAATGAGTTGATGGAGTTGGCCTGGTGACTACATTTGTGGGTGTTGTTACAGCTACTAGGCTTCCTGGATGAAGGAAAATATGGGGGAAGGTTACATATACTTGCTCCAAAAAGCCCTGGTTATATCATCCTAAATACTGACATACCTGAAGTTTTGTCAGATTGATGTTTCTAAAAAGAATTATAGATGGGTGGTGAGGCAGGGCTGTAGGCAAAATGATGATTCTGGGTGAATGATGCAGCAGATATGGCTTCAATAGGACAGGGCCTTGGACCTGCCTATTCTCCAGAGATTGCCATCTTTCTTATGTGTGGCTGATGTACTCATGACTTTTTTATGGGTTGATTTACATCTTTCTAAAAAAAAAAAAAGAGTGAGACTATGGAGTACAAACATGGTGACTTTTTTGGAGTTTTTAAATGTACTTTTACTAAGTATAGAGGTGGAATCATAATTTATGAAAAACTTTGTATGTTTTATTTCAGAGGGAGCTCTTAGGACATTTACTACTAGATTAAAATAGGAAAATTTAAAGCAATTTCATGTAATGATGGAAAGCAAAAATCATTGCAGAAAAAGTATGTTAGTTTGTATTGTTCTGAATACTAAGAGTCTAAAATTCTGGTATTTTAAATAGCAGAAAAATTTAAATGGTATTTTACAAACCAAGCTGAGAAGAGATTTAGGAAGCAAAATGGTTTCTTAATTTTTTTCAAAAAATTTTGATATAGTTGGTATATAATTATTTTAGTTTCAGCTCTGTAACAATGTTTATTTGTTTTACAGATATTTAAGAATGGATGAATTTTTTTTTTTTTTGTCACAGGTGGTATACTAAGGGTTTGCTCCTGCTCTATGTTGAAGGATCACTCCTAGTGGTTCTGGGGGCGGGCATTATATGCAGTGGTGGGACTGAAGTCTAGTAACCAAAACAAGTGCCATATCTGCTGTTTTTCCTTTAGATCCTGAATTTGTTTTATAAAAAAATATATCTAAGAAGGGTATGTACCTCAATGGTAGAGCACTTCCATTCATTATGTGAGATGCTGAGTTCAATTTCCAGCTCTGAATAAACATTAATTTCTTCTTTCTTGAAACTTTTTTTTGGGGGGGGGGGAATGCTTGGTAATGGGTCAGGACTTTTACTTGGCTATGCACTCTGGGATCATTCCTGGAGGGGCTCAAGGGAATAATTGGGGTGTTGAGGTTTGAACCTAGATTAGCCATACACCTACAAGGCAAGTACACACCCCATTGAGCTATCTCTTCAGCCCTGAAATAAATTTTTTTTTGCTTTGGGAGAGTCAAATCTCCCAAGTGTGGTCCAAGAAGCCTGAGATCCCTTTCCCATAATTCTCAGCCATCTGTGTGGAGGTTTAATGCAAAGGTCTGAGAATGTGGTGCTGCTTGGGCCTTTTACTACATCTGGGCCACCATAGTGGTGCTCAGGGTCTCTTGAACTACTCTTGCTGAAATTGAGGGACCATGTAGTACTGGAGATTCAACCAAGGTTTGTGTATGGGTCTTAAATCCTATACTATCTCTCCAGCTGAAACATTGCTGGATACATTAAAAATGTTTTTGTAAAAACTAAAACCAAGAATGAATAAGGTGGGGCCCGGGAGATAGCATGGAGGTAAGGCGTTTGCCTTTCATGCAAAAGGTCATTAGTTCGAATCCCGGTGCCCCATATGGTCCCCCCGTGCCTGCCAGGAGCAATTTCTGAGCATGGAGACAGGAGTAACCCCTGAGCACTGCCGGGTGTGACCCAAAAACCAAAAAAAAAAAAAAAAAAGAATGAATAAGGTAAAATTGCTTTCTATTTTATATATCTTATTTCTCTGATGCATGATTTCAACTCAATGCTGAAGTTAATTTTCACTTGTGAGGCTGAGGAAGGTCATAGAGTCCCTGAGCTATTTATTGGGGCATCTGAGGTTCAAAATTATCTAGAGCACTCTATGATTTGAAGGGGATTACTTAGACTTGGGTCATGAGGAATTTGAGTGGGGGTTGGTAAAAAGTTTACTACATAGTCAGACAAGAGAGTAAACTGTTTACTGAACAAAATCGAGACCTCTCACAGCACAGGTTTATGGAGGGGATCCTTTTATTTTTCTTAGATATCTCTTCAAGCATCCTTTGGAAAGGGAGGAGAGGTAAGGCATGCTATTTTTTTTTTTTTTTTTTGCATACTAGTAATCTGGTGAGCTATGGAAATAGTGAGTGTTACAAATGGAGAGTATAGCTGTGGAGAGAGTACAGGAAGGGAGTATGTGGGTGAGAACACACATAATTTCTGGGCACGTGTAGCTGATGGTTTCCATAAGACCTTTCCTTTTTTTGGGTGGGGGGTACATCTGGCGATGCTCAGGGGTTACTCCTGGATATCTGCTCAAAAATAGCTCCTGGCAGGCATGGGGGACCATGTGGGACACCAGGATTTGAACCAACCACCTTAGGTCCTGGGTTGGCTGCTTGCAAGTCAAACGCCACTGTGTTATCTCTCCGGCCCCAGCCATAAGACCTTTCCTATACAAACTGGGGCAAATAGAGCTGGGATGATCCTATAGGAACTAGGAAAGGCCATGCCTGGGACACAGGGAACAAAGCGAGAGTTCTATGTCTAGGGCAAGACTCTCTATCTTAGTACCCATGAGCTCTTGAGCTTGTAAAGTTCCATCTCTGAGAGAATTGCTTTATTTTCCATGTACACTGAAGCATAATTGAGTCTCACTGGGATATTTAAAGTAATGGGCCTGTAGCAATAAGTCCTAAATTAAAGTGAACAATATATAGTTGATGAGGTTGCTCTTTATCGCAAATGAGATGATATACTTTTCTCTCTAAAACATGTTTCACTCATTTTATAACACAATTTGGCTTGAATTCTCTCCCACTCAGTAGCAAATTCTATTAAAGTTTTAATTAAGAATGCTTTTATACCTGGGTGTATTTTTGGAAGGCGTGGAACAATAACTACTCTTAAAAATCTGTCTCTAACAAACAAAAATTGTAGGTTTGCCAGCTTCCACGGATGATGTTCTAAAATGCCTGCTGTCTCTGTATTTTAATCTTTTTTAAACAATTGTGGTAAATTTATATAACATAACATTTATCATTTTAAATGTATAGCTCTTGGACTATGGGGCCCTTCCAATTGCTATGCAGTATCACCACTCCAACTCCAGGATATTTTTTTCTAATATTAACCCTGAAATCTTCCCAAATAAATGTTTATACTCTTTAAATAATAATTTCCGGGGGGCCCGGGAGATAGCATGGAGGTAAGGCGTTTGCCTTTCATGCAAAAGGTCATCAGTTCGAATCCCGGTGCCCCATATGGTCCCCCGTGCCTGCCAGGAGCAATTTCTGAGCATGGAGCCAGGAGTAACCCCTGAGCACTGCCAGGTGTGACCCAAAAACCAAAAAAAAAAAAAAATTCCTTTTATTTTTCTCTCCCTCAATCAGTATCAGGACTTATGTGAAAATGTTTAGTTTTAAAAATAGTAAAGATACCTACTATGTGGGGAGCCGAAGGGTGTGTTTTGTTTGTTTTCGTTTTCTTGTCACATCCAGCTGTGTTCAGAACTTACTCCCAGTTCTGTGACAAGGATCAATTTGAATGGGTTTGGGGACCACATGTGATACCAGGGATTGACTCAATTTACTTGCATGTAAAGCAAGTCCCCTACTCACTGTACTATTTCTCCAGCCTAGTAGATTTTGTTTTTATTCGTTTTGTTTTGTTAACCAGGCTATGAAGATAATAGAGCTATGTTCTTTGGCTAAGATAATGTCATTACCAATTATGTGCATTAGGATTATAATAACCTTTAGGAAACTTTAAAAATCTGAATTTTTATTCCACAAATGATTAAAATAAACTCTAATCATAATGTGATACTATTGTACATGCTTAATGATTGAACTTTAGATTTTGTACACATAGGTTTTCATTCTCCATGCTACCAGGATTTAGGGGCTGGCAGTTCTTTGTTGGGGAACTTGGCATTTGCATAATAAGATATTAAGAAGCACCTTTGGTGTCTCTCCTCTCCATGAAAATAGCATCTCTCAGCAGGGATTGCAAAAGTATTTCATGGCATTTTAAAAGAAACCTTGAGAGACAAAATTGTCCTGAATGAGAAGCACTGATCAATACCATTTAGGAGATATTTTTCTTTGGAATAATTTTAGATTTTAGAAAAGTTGCTATTTTATTATTTATTTATTTATTTTGGTTTTTGGGTCACAATCAGTGGGGCTCAAGGGTTACTACTAGTTCTTTCCTCAGAAATAACTCCTGGCAAGCTAGGTGGACCATAAATAAATGGGGATCAAACCTGGATTGACTACATGCAAGGCAAATGCCCTACCTTCTGTGCTATCATTCTGGCCCCCAATTTCAATATATTTTTTAGCATCTTCCCATAATCTTAATATATCACATAAATTTGACATCATTTAACTAATCAACACTAACACATAAGTATTAGGGTGATACTGTTTGGCAACCTAAAGATGTTTTCATATTAGGCTTTTATTAATGTCCTCTTTATAGACTGAGATAAAATTCAAGAATATTGAATTATATTTAGGATGCCATTTTATTTATTTTATTTTAAATTTACTTTATTGAAACTATTGTGATCTGCAAAGTCTTTTATAGGTCTTCATAGGGGCAATTCCACCTACCGGTGCCCACCTCCTCTACCAATGTTCCCCAAGTGCACCCCATACCATCCTTCCTGCCCCCCAGCTTGCCAGTATAACAGGCCCATTTTAGGTTTAGATTGTTACAGTTTGGGTATCTTGATTCCATTGTTGTTGCTTTTGGTTTTAATTTTTTTTTTTTTTTTTTGGTTTTTGGGCCACACCCGGCGGTGTTCAGGGGTTACTCCTGGCTGTCTGCTCAGAAATAGCTCCTGGCAGGCACGGGTAACCATATGGGACACCGGGATTCGAACCACCCACCTTTGGTCCTGGATTGGCTGCTTACAAGGCAAACGCTGCTGTGCTATCTATCTCTCCAGTCCCATGTCATTTTTTTTTTAACACTACCAATGAACCTGAGACTGCTTGACACCTGGCCCCCAAAGGATGCTATTTTAAAGAGGATTGTGTAAATAATAAATACTTACAAACATCACTGGACATGCGGGCCTGCTTCAGATTGTTATAATTTGTACACATCTTTAATTGTTTCTGGGATTTTTCTGTCATGTAAAGTTTTTATGTTTTCCAATGTATGGAAGTTTCAAAATTTGTGCAAAAACATGCTTTTAAGATAAACTTTTTTAGTAGATAGATAAAACAGGCAATGCTTTTTTAATGGGAACATTTATATTCCTGAATTTCTTTGTAACGAAGCTGGAAGGTGGTAGCTGATGTTTTTGAGAATTCACATTGTAATCAGGTACAACCAAGGTGATGGCAATCATCAAATCGCCATCATATTAGCTGGATCAAGGTGCTTTCCTGTTAGGATTAGAATGATAGTTAACCTTGTAGAAAATGTACAACAATAGAAATGATTGTATTAATGTAAGTGCTTTCAGAAATTTGCTCACTAATAAGAGGAGGCCGCTTGACTATTATAAGAGATCACATGGGAAAGATTCATACGGATCTTGGGATATTAAGTATGTCTGCATATTAGGGCAAGTCATGCTGCTATTTTCTGTCCCATTATTCACACCATGAGCAAAATGCAGTCCAAATGAGGAGCAGTATATAAACACTACTTTCTTGTTCAAAGTTAGTCTCCTTTACCAACTTCAGATCCATAGAAATGTGGACATATATTCTGACTCAACTAGTTTGTTAATGTGCATACTAGCTCTAATTTTTCTAACTTTTCTGACTTTTTGTTTCATTGTCTCTTAAATGGGTTTTAAATATTACAGTGTAGGGGACTGGAAAGATAATATTGTGGGTAGGGTGCTTGCTTTGCATGTGGCTGAGCTGAATTTGATTCTTTGTGTCTCCAATCGTTCCCTGAGCCTATCAGGAGTGATTCCTGAATGCAGAACCAGAAGTAACCCCTGAGTATCACTGGGTGTGACCCCCAAACAAAAAATAACAGTGTATAAAAAGTGCAACATAGATAGATAATACTCAAGAAATGAAACTATTTTGATTAGCTAAGCTATTTGTGAAGTGCTTCCAGATATGCTTTATCTCTTAAAAACTATCCAGCAGCTTTTGCTTGGTTGTGCTTGGGTTCAGCCCAATAGCTTCATACATATAACCACATACTCAACTACTGAACTGCATACTCAACTCCCATATTTTTATTTATTAAAACTAATTACAGATGAGATTCTTTTTTTTTTTTTTTTTGGTTTTTGGGCCACACCCGGTGACGCTCAGGGGTTACTCCTGGCTATTCGCTCAGAAGTCGCTCCTGGCAGGCACGGGGGACCATATAGGGAACCGGGGGATCGAACCGTGGTCCGTCCTAGGTTAGCACAGGCACCTTATCTCCAGCGCCACCGCCCGGCCCCTCAGATGAGATTCTTACAGTGGAGTTCCACAGTTAAAACAACATGGCTCAACACTAGGAAACCTCTTCTAGTGATTGTTTCTCTCTTCCCTTTCTTTCAGATATCTCTTTAACACAAGCAGTGCCTGTATGCCAACGTTGGGAAAAACTGCAGAATTCACGATGTGTTTGCAAAATGCCCTACGAATGTGGGTAAGCTTTATTCTTGATCATTTCTCTCTGTTGTATTAGATTCAAAGTAAATGGGATGATTTCTCACTACTAGATACACTTAGGTTAAAATTCCACTTACAGTGGTAAAGGTCTTTGCATTTTCATCTGATCCATCATTGCCTCTTATTTGCCAGGGTCACCAAAGCTGAGTATTGGTGACCTGAGAATAAGCATTCTTCTAATCCAGCCAGTGAAAAAGCTGAAGAATGGCCCAGGCACAGTTTGTTCAATATAAAAGGAAATGGGGCAAAATGACAAAACTGTCACGTAAGGATTTAGAGCTTGAGAAGATTAGGGCTGAAATTCCCTTAAGACATAAACTCTTTAGGCAGTACCAATGTGGAGGGAAAACAGCAGCTGCTTTGCTGATTCTTAAAACCTCTATGAATTTATTTGCATGAGAAGAAGGCCACCCAGGCCGAAATCGCTGTAGGAAGCTAGCTGGAGTAATTAGTAGATGTTGTGGTGTGGTCTCTGTTGGTATAGATGACATGATTAAATTAGAACAAGAGAAGTTTGCTACTGGGACTATTTATAGACTTGTGGGCATGTAAAGGACACTGAAAATCACAGGGCACCTCTCCTAGACTGATAATAACCAGGGAATTCATCCATGACGAATCCCTGAAGGAGCAAAGACTAGAGTATTGATGAAAACTTGCAAACAAAAGGGTTCTTTGGAGACAACATTTAGCAAGCATCATTATAAAAAACCCCAAGTCCCCTAGAAGTGAGTGAGGGAAATAAACACCCCAGAGGTTCTTTTCCCACTTCTTTTTGATTTCCTGCCACTGTTTTCCTTGATTAAAAGCTCCTAAAGCCAGAGGACAAGGAAATGTGTTGATGGCGTCCATCTTGGCAGGACAGTGAGTCTGAAAGGGAGGAGAGCTAACTCCCCAGATTTACTGGCATCTTTAGTATTAAGAATCAAAACACTGGGCTGGAGTGACAGTATAGTGGGGAGGGAGCTTGGCTTGCCTTGCATGCAGCTAACTGATCTCCATTTCATTCCTGGTACTCCATATGGTTCCCTGAGTCTGCCAGGAGTGATTTCTGAGAGCAGAGCCAGGAGTAAGCCCTGAGCACTGCCAGGTGTGTCCTCTTCCCCCAAAAGAATCAAAGCACAAATTTAATCACCACTTATTTGGTTTTCAGTTCGCATGCTCATCAAAAAACATTTCTCACTCTTAAATTCCTGCATTGAATAGTGGTCATTGTGATGATGTCTTAAAATTTAGCGACTTCTTGGGTGAAATAGAATATAGTTAGTTTAAACAGAAATGGTGGTCACCAAGAGTATTCCAACATTTGTTTATGCTGCTTTTCTCTAGTAATCATTATTTTCTTTGATTCATTTTTATCCTCTTTCTAACTTACTGATTCATTTGATTTATCTACAGCCTGCTATTTTTAGTATCATATGTTTTCATTCAAGTACTGAGAACCAAGTAGGTGGCCTTGTATAACCTCTGTCCTTTAAGCTGCTGTTTTATGTAAAATGGAAATAAGCAGAAAACATTTTTTTTATTTTGTTATGTGAATAGTTCCAATTAAATTTAGATGAGAAAATAGAGCCGAGTATATATATGTATATATATTTACACACACAGAGTGAGAGAGAGAGAGAGAGAGAGAGAGAGAGAGAGTGCTTTTTGTCTACTCTTAAAATGCATTGAGCTCTTGGTACTGTCATGCTTTCTTTACCTATCAGTGTTTAAAAATGAGTTTCTTTCAATGAGATACATTTATGAAAACACAGAGCTTACTAATTTAGCACCAACCTTAAAAACATTGAGCAATTTTAAATAAAATGTTTCTAAACTATTTTGTAGACAGAAATACTTTAAAATAGTGCAATATAACAAATAGTTTTTTATCTTTCCTGAGAATCTCATCACTAACTGAGGGACAACCATGAGATGGACATGAATTCTAGCACCGCCTGACCAGGAACAGCTCCTTTCTTCTATAATCACTAATCTTGGCTGCCTATGCTTTCTTTGCTTGTTGAATCTTTATCATTTCACTTTCCACCTATAGAAGTCTTGTAAATAATATGATTAAAAATTCCTTTTCAGATCCTCCTTGGAGGTATGTGCTCGAGACGAGAGAAGCAAAAGGATATTGCCTCTGACAGTTTGCAAGATGCATGCTCTCGGTTGTCAGGGTAGGAGTTATACTCTCCTTGGAATGGAGAGCTGTACCCTGCCTGCCTCAACTGAGAAAGCTTGTGGTGCATGTCCATTATGGAGCAAATGTGATGGTAAGGTTCAGTTTATACTGTCATGACAAGGTAGATGGTGGGAGAAGTGAGCGGAAGGGCCCTTTTGGTACAAGGGAACTTTGATAGCAAGAGTGAAGACAAGCACATATATAGAGTTGTGAAGCTAACCCCTTGAAATTCTGTTGGATTGCAACCCTATGATAAGTCAATAAAAATTGTCAGCCTGAAAATTAGGAGGCAATTAAAAAGGCAATGTATTTAGTTGGGATCAAAGAACTGTAATTTGATGCATACAGATCCAGCTAAAATGTGCTTTATTAGGAACAAAGTGTTTTTAAGGGAAGGAAAGAGGAAAATGAGATAAATTGTTGTAGGAAAGAGTTGATAACTGGCCATAAGCTTATCCAAGAGCTGATAGTTTAACAAGCTTAAACTCTTCTTAGCTATACACAATTAATTACTATTCTGTTCTTCAGAAAAATATCTACAAACTTCATATCACTTTCTGAAAGAAAATTTCACTTGCCACAGATTTTAATAACTACAAAACTACAATTAAGCAAACCTACAATAGGACCAGCCTATGAGCTTGAGGGATGCTATACCTTTGTGATCAAGTGAGTTTAGCAAGTTTTAGGGTCTGTTAAAAGCATGTTAATGTGGAGCTGACACTTTCTCCTGATAGCAATCTAGAGAATTTGAAAAGATAAGAGTTTCTTTAAGTTTTAAACTAATCTATTCTTTCAAAAATAAATATATAAGGCTTTACTGTAACAACTTTTTCTATTTTATGATTTTTGCTGGAGGGGAGTTGTCAGGTACATCTTAAAGTTCTCAGGACTTACCCCAGGCTCCATGTTTAGGGGGTCACTCCTGCTGGTGCTCAGGGTTAGAACCAGGGTTGGTTGCATGCCAGGTAAATACCTCAGCCACTATCTCATTGATCCCTTCCTATTTATTTAGTTATTTATTGGTTTTTGGGCCACACCCAGTGATGCTCAGGGATTACTCCTGGCTATGCGCTCAGAAATCATTCTTGGTTTGGGGGACCATATGGGATACTGGGGATCAAACCAAGGTCTATACTGGGACAACTGCGTACAAGGCAAACACCCTACTGCTGTGCTATTGTTCCAACCCCTATTTATTTATTATTAAGAGAACTAAAGTTTGTGTCTCAATATTTACCACAATGTTTTCAAGTAACACTTTGATCTTGATTATTACCAATAGCATAGCAACCTCTCTGGTTGTTAGGGTATATGGTTAAAAGAGGAAGGGATAGGTTGCAGAACCTAATCACCATCCTCATTTCCCTATATGTAAATCCTGGAGTTGGATGGTTTGGTCAGTAAAGTTTCTTCTTCCTGTCAGTTCTTCAGACTTTCCCTACTGAGCCTGTACCCAGCCTTCATAGTTTGCACAACTGATGATTATGTGTGTGCTAGTGGCTGATCTTGTTAGTCTCCTCTGCGAGCACCTGGTTCATATAGTTCAACCTCACACCTTCAAGGCATTCATAACTTTTCTCCACAATTCATTCCTGGTTTGATTTTCTAGGATATGTATCCTTTTGTTTCTTTATGCCCTCTGTTTCAAAGGAAGTTTAATTCTGCTTTGTCTTTCTGCTTGAGTCTTGCTGATCCTCTCTTCATTGAAGTCTCATTTGACCAGGGGTTAAAAGGATAGCATGAATTTCTGGCTCACCTGGATAGTACAGCATATATGGAACAGAGCCTGAGAGTAGAGAGAACCACCACACTAAGGTTGTGCCAATAAAAAGAAAGACTGGTACCAACTTAACACCTCCTTACCTTACCCATTCTGTCTCCCTTCCCCCCCAGCAAAGCACCTCTACCTACTAGGTGCTACTTTTTTTGTTTGTTTTTGGGTCACATTTGTAGCACTCAGGGGTTACTCCTGGCTCTGCACTCAGAAATCACTCCTGGCAGGCTCAGGGGACCATATGGGATGCCAAAAACAGAACTTGTGTCAGTTCTGGGTTGACCCTACCGCCTGTACTACTGTAATACGTGTGTGTGTGTGTGTGTGCATTTGATTGACTTCAGTGATAATGTCAGTAATACTCTATCACTATATACTGGCTTTGGTGGTAATGTGCTTGGAATACTATAATATCTCTATGCTAATACCATTAAATCTCTCTCTTTCTCTCCCCCCACCTCTCTCTTTTTCAGCCCAGAGCAGCAAATGTGTCTGCAGAGAAACATCAGAATGTGAGGAAGAAGGACTTAGCATTTGTGTGCAAGTGGATGGCCGGGAGCAGACAATGACAGAGTGTGAGGCTGGTGCCCTGAGATGCCGTGGACAAAGCATTTCCATCACCAGCATAAGGCCCTGCATAACAGGAGACCAGTAGGCTCTCAGGGGCTCAGCATGGTCAGCTGCTTAGGGATTCTTTAGGTTGTAGCGTTCCAGCTCAGCTAGGCAGAACTGAACTTTAGCCAGCTCTTCCAGCACTACTCATACTGGTTCTTTCCCTGCAGCTCCTCCTTTCCTCAATTCCCAGCCTAAACACACATCCCTTTGTTCTCCCAAACCCGAATCTAGATATTCTCTTTGATTTTCTCTTTTAAAAGATGTCAATCAGGATGAAGACTATTCAGAATCTTTGCCTGAGTAAGAGCTGTGTGTTCTTGGAAAAATTTCCAATTTCCTTAGAAATTTGACTTTTTAATTTGAAAACTAAAGGATTAGATTAGAGATTCTTGAATGCACTGTTAAGTCCATTGATGCTATTAAGTATAACTAAACCCATCCATGGTTTAGAACAAAACTTTACATTAGGGAAACAGAAAAACTAAGAGGCTTTCTTGAGTGAAGTGGAGTGAGTGAGTGAAGTGGAATGAAAGGGGAACTCAAATGGGAAAAGATAGATACACTTAAAGCAGTACAAAAAATAAAATAACAAAGCTGATTTCACTGTGTGTGGCTTCAGTGTGTTATTTCAGTGGCTCAGAGCTCTAGCTCCTCACCTAGTTTCTGAGTGGGGCTGACATGGGCTGCCCCTCATCTTGCCTGACTTGTTATTTCACCGGGCTCTCTTCTAAATGCCAGGGGAGATGTCATCTGGAGTGGTGGAAAGCAGGATACTACTTTACAGAAATAAGTGGGGACCTACTGAGCTAAGTTCCATCTACAGGGATCCCTAACCTGGGAGCAGATCAAAGCACTGAAAGGTCAGAGTGAAATGTAGCAGGCTGTGGTTACTGGGTTCTTAAGCTTTTGTCTGAGAACTAACATTCACTTTCCTCTTTGGGAGCTTTCTCTTGGGGTTTTTGTGAGTTGTGAATCAAACATGAGACCTGTAATTTGTCCTCCTTCTCCTCTCTCTTTTGTGGGCACCATCATTTATGCCTGAGTTATTGCATATTTGAGAGAGCGATTTCCTCTAATGTGGATTCATGTCTCGATTTTTCAGGGGGAGTATACAGGTAGATCAGTTAGTCTATTTATTCCTTATTCATCTTTCATCAAAACAAAAATGCAGCTGTGGGAGGTGAAATGAATGGGCTTAAATGGAATTTAAAGTGCTTTTATATATTAATAGTATCACGCTTTTCCTTATACTGATACATACATTGCAATGAAACTAAAAAAGGTAATGATTAAAAATTCAATAAAAACACCATCCTTTGGAATTTTTGATCCATGTTATGTTTAATTGTAAGGAATGTTTTCATGAATAATGATAAATATATTCTTCAAATATATATTTTTGCCAATAATTTTATTGACATGTAAAAAACCTGTAAATTCTTTTTTTTTTTTTTGGGTCACACCCGGCAGTGCTCAGGGGTTACTCCTGGCTCCATGCTCAGAAATTGCTCCTGGCAGGCACGGGGGACCACATGAGGCACCGAGATTCGAACCGATGACCTTATTTCTTACTTTAAAAGTGGTAGCAGATCAAATCTAGGGTTTCATACATGCATGGAGGGTAATCCAATACTGAACCACAACCCCAGACCCTATTATTGTTTGCTATTTATATTCTTGTTGTTAAACACACAATTTAATATATTATTCACAGAAAAATTTAAGTATATATTGCATACAATATTGCTAGCTATTGACAACACGCTGTAGTGGATCCCTAGAACTGGCTTTGCAAAGCTGAAACTTGGGACTCTTGAACCATCACTTCCCCATTTTCTCCTCCTAGTCCATAAAACTGCTATTCTACTGTCTGCTTCTATGAATTTGACTATTTTCGATTCCAATCTAAGGAGATCAGAGTATTTATCAGTTTATGCCTGTCTTGTTTTTCTTAGCACAATCTCCTCCAGCTTCATCCACTTGCTGTAAATAGTAGATGTTCCCTCATTGTTAAGTATTTCTCTACAGAGTAACATTAGGGGAACTGGGAGTTACCTTAGCTCAGTGCTCAGGGCTTGCATATTTAGAAGACTATGAGATGCTTGGGATCAAACTGGGCCCCTTGTACATGAACAGGCCAAGATATTTGGGGGTAGGCAAAATAGTACATTTAGTAAGCACTTACCTGCATACTGCCAGTGTGCTTTTCTATCTCCAGCACGTCATATTGTCTCTCAAGTCTTTCAGGAATTATCCCTGAGTGTAGAGATAGGAGAAAGTCCTGGGTAGAGCTGCATATGGCCTCCTTCCTCTGCAACCCAAAATACTACTACTACTATTAATAAAAACTTGCACCAAATTGTCCTTTGAGTAGACCCAGATATACAGGCAGAAAATTTAATGTCTTACACAAAAAGACATTGAAAACAACAAAATGTAGACAATAATTGAAAAAGAAAACACACGTGTTAGAGGTAATTATGGAGTTAATTTCTACTGTGAGGAGGAAGGAGAAACTGGAAAATTCCAGAACTGGATGAAAACTCTGCAATATAGAGTTGAACAAGTAATTTATTTGAGTGGACATACTCATTATAATTTCTTTTATGTCTTAGGACTGTATATCTACTAATATATACCAACTTTCCTTCTTAATTAACAGAAAATTATTTCCTTTATCAAATATAGGACAAAGAGATCTGAAAAAAATAAGCTAGCAAATTTGACAACTAAGAGATCTGAGGAAAAAATTTAGCAAAGCAGTGAACAAGTAAGGGTTAATGAAGAGGAGGGAACAGTGAATTAGGGTTAAAAAACATGCAATCTGGGGCCTGGGCGGTGGCGCTGGAGGTAAGATGCCTGCCTTGCCTGCGCTATCCTAGGACGGACCACAGTTCGATTCCCCGGGTTCCCATATGGTCCCCCAAGCCAGGAGAGACTTCTGAGCGCATAGCCAGGAGTAACCCCTGAGCGTCACTGGGTGTGGCCCCACCCCCACCCCCAAATGCAATCTTTTTGTTTTGTTTTGTTTTGTTTTTTTGGGTTGCACCCAGTAGTGCTCAGGGGTTACTCCTGGCTCTGTGCTCAGAAATCACTCCTGGCAGGCTCGGGGGACCATATGGGATTCTGGGATTCAAACCATCGTCTTTCTGTATGCAAGGCAAATGCCTTAACTCCATGCTGTCTCTCCGGCCCCAAACATATGCAATCTTATTTTTGCTTTTGTTTTTGTTTGGTGCGCAAATGTTAGTTCTGGCTATGTACTCAGGAATTATACCTGATGGATACAGGGTACTATATATGATTCTGGGAATTAAATATGGGTGTGCACATGCAAGGCAAATGCTCTATCCATTATACTATAAGTTCCAGCCCCATTTTTGTTGTTGCTGATGTTTTTGACCTTTTTGCTTGTTTGTTTTGGGCCACACTTGGTGATGTTCAGGGTTTATTACTGCCTCTGCACTCAGGAATTATTCCTGGCAGTGCTTGGGGGACCATATGGGATGCCAGGGACTGAACCTGGTATCAAACTCAGCTCAGTCATATGCAAAGGTAAGTGTCCTACTCTCTGTACTATCAGTCCTGCTTTAGACAAAAGCAATCTTTAAAAAAATATTTTTATATTTAGTCACCTTGAAACTACAAAAATATTTAGTTTTAGGCATACAATATTTCAATACCAATCTCTTCACCAGTGTCTACTTCCTTCCACCAATCTCCTCACCCCATTTGCCTACCACCCACCAGTATGCTCCTACAAGAGGTGCTTTTATTTATTTTTTGTTCTGTTTTTGCACTATGATTTACAATATTGTTGCTAATAGGATTTCATGCATACCGCTTTGCTACTTTCAACATTTCCTTCTGGTTGAACATTTTCCTTTATCATAGTCATTGTCCTCTCCCTGTTCTATTGCCCTACTCCATTAAGAAGCATGTTTGCACCAAATTATGTGGTGCATATCTTTATCGCTACAATGCTCACTAGATGTCTTATTTGATATGTCTTTGTAAAATGTTGTGGTGTTTCACCTTTTCTTTTCCCCTTCTCTCAAACTGAGGATGAGAACTGCTAGAAGGACTCTGCCCATTGTAGGCATACTTAATTTTTACCCCACTCTATTACGGTACTCTTCCCCAAACAAAACCACAAAACTCAAACTATCTAATCCTGCCTCCCAATCAGAGGGAGAAGCAATGGAGATACCAAGCCCAATCAGATATAAGA